>RJWM01005763.1:0-89370 GCA_004363535.1 Dasyprocta punctata | reverse complement strand
TTTTTTTTTTTTTTTCTTTTCTCTCTCCGTCTCTCTCTCTTTTGAGCTTGATATGTAGGCTAGGCAGTCCACCAACTCGTGACAGTCCTTCTGCCTCACCCTCCTGAGTGCTGAGATGATAAGTGTGTGCCACCATACCCAACCTGTCATTTCTTTAAATAGGCTTTCTACTATTTTTCCTCTCTGTTTTTTCTGGAACTCAAATAATGCATGTCTTGGTTCTATGATGTTGTTTCATAAATCCCATAAGGTTTATTCACTGTTTTTCTGTTTTCTTTTTCCCTCTGTGTAATTTCAGATGACTTGCTTTTTGAGCTAATTTTTTTGCCCTATAGAGTTTGCTGTCAAAGTTCTTGATGCAATTTTTTAGTCATTGTGTTCTTTGTGGCTTTTTTTTTTTTTAATAGTTTCTATTTCTTTGTTTAGTATAGTTTTCTTGTTTTCATTTAGTTGTCTGCATTCTCGTTACTCTGGAGTTTAAGACAATTATTTAGAATTTTTTGTCAGGCAGTTTGTAGACCTCCATTTGTTGAGGTTGTATTACTGGTGCTTTATTTTCTTCCTCTAGTAATATTTCCCAGATTAACTGTGTTCTTTGTGACTCTGTTGGTGTCTGTGCACTTAAATAGACTTTAGTAGTGAAAGCCCTTCAGCAGTCATTTTGTCCAGAGATTTTGGGTGAGTTGTCTGATGGAGTCTCTGTATGGTAGGCTTGCTGCTGGACAGTCTGGCATGGTGTATAGGACAGAGCTTTGGCAAGTCTGGCACCTGGACCCCTAGGACCTGGTTGAGTACCTCTGTCCATTGAGTTAGGCATTGAGCATGGGTCCATAGATTTGGGTCTGGATGGATTCTGCATCCACTGGGGTCTTGGTGCCATGGTTTACTGGTATGGGTCTGTTGACTTGGCCCATGGCAATGAACTGAGAGGTTGAGTGGGGTGGGCCTGGGGCCTTTGCTGAAGTTGGAAACTTGTATGAGAGCTGACCTGGTGATGGAGTGGACCTTGAACCTGGGTCCGTGGGGACCTGCTTGGCTCTGGGTAATGCCTGAATCCTGGTGATGGGCCTGTTCTAAATCTGTTGGTGCTAGCCTGATGTTGGGATCCTCCAGGACAGGGCTGGTTTCTGAGTCTCAGGGGCCAGATCTATTGCTGTGAACATGGATATGGGCCTGGAGCCTGAGTCCATAGTCCATATACTCTCTCCTATTCTCTGTCTCTGACTCTGTCTCTTTCTCTGTCTCTGTCTCTGTCTCTGTTTGTCTCTGTCTTTCTTTCTTCGCATTCTAGACAAGCATTTTTGACTTTCTAAATACCTCACAACGGGGATTATTTCAACATGAGTTTTGCTGCTGACATTTGAACCATGGTACTGCTTTTCACTTGAGTAGGCCTGGTGCTGTGAGCAGTGGCAAAGCTGGGTGCTCTTCTGCTGAGAGGAAATTACTCTATGCTGCGCTTCCTGGGCTTGAAATAGAGTAGACATGGGTATTGTGAACCTGTCCTTTCTGCCCTCTTCATTGCATCTTTCCTTATTTTTGTGCTACACTTAAATGCTGTAATCTCTCACCTAGATTTCTTTGACCTTGTGACAGTTTTCGGATATGGAAGGGTATTACAATAGATCTTTTTTTGAGGGGATGAATGTGTGAAGTATTCAACTGTACCAACTTGCTGATGTCATTGTCTGTTGTGATTCTTAAAGGGGATGGTGATTTTTTTGATAATGATTATCACGAATGCTTTGGCGATTGCTTTGTAGTTTTAAAAATCACATTATTTTCATTCAAACATTATAAATGCACACCTTTTTCCTGTACATATCCCCAGAGAATTGAAATATGTTGGCTAGAAAAAAGATTGATTTTTATAGGAAATTCTTTTGATTCAGGCTTACTGTTTTTTGAGTATTTGACATGCTTTCTATCAGTGAGCTAATCACTGATGTTATAATGGTTTATATCAGTCAACGGAAAAATGTCAGTCAGTACTGCAGTAAATTTCTTACGTGTCTATGATTGATCCCTCAGATTGGTGAGTGTGACCTATCTGTCTCATTCTGGGTCATTAGTTGTACTGGCCATGTCTATACAGATGCAGGAAATGTTCTCCTGATGACGGCAGGAGCGTAAGAGGGCAAGGCTGTCTATACAGCATCAGGTTTCTCTTTCTGTAACTTTTGTTAATATCCCTTAGCCAAAGCAAAGCAATATGATTGAGGTGAAAGCAAGGAGTCACAAGGTACACTTGTATATCATGAATGCATACAAGTTGTGTCTGTATGGTTGCGTGATACAGGGAAGTTAAAAGTTGGTACCAGTAATGCAGTATAAACACTGCCAAACTCCTTTTATACCATTATGGTTTTAACTACTTGCTGGAGCTTCTCAGTGTTTTTTTGATTCTTATTTTCCCATTTTTTTATCAGAAGGAAAAATACTACCTCTCTTTTTTAGATGGATCAGAAGCTGCAGATTGTTCATAAGATAATCCCAATCTTTGTGTGTAATGAGAAGAACTGGAGATAATTCGAATGAATCTTTTCTCCTTTGTCACTTTATATGAGTATCATTAGCATATAGTGCTATTCTTATTTCTTAACATGAATTTTTTATTAAATAAATATCCTGTGAATGCTGATATCTTTGCATATTCAAAGCTACTATAGTTCTTTGTTCTTATAAATTTGAACTTTATTCTAAATCAGGTTAGTCTAACTTTGATTAGTTGAAATCATTGATTTAGGTTTAATCCCAAAAATCATTAAAAGGAATGTAAAGATACTTGATTTTCTGTCTGACATTTTGAACTTCTTGAAGAATGGACGTAGTGTTTTATACCTTTTTGGTTTAGATTTATAATGCCATATGAATGAAATTAGGAATTATGTGTTAGATTTGATCAAACCCTTGAGTTAAAAAAAATGTTAGACTGATGAAATTGGTCTCTTAATGCTGTGGTTTGGAGAAGAAGTATCTCTCTGATTCTCTGTCCCCATGTGGTAGAGGTTGTTTCCTTAAACTTTTATGGGAGTGTTAGTGGAGGAGTCATAGTTTGCTGTATATTGGAATTTTTTATAACTCTTTTGATTTTTTTCCACTTTACTTTCTTCCCTCCCTCTGTCCGTCCGTCCCTCCCTCCCTCCTTTCCTTCCTTCCCTGGGGATTGACCCCAGGGCCTTCATACTGAGCTGTATCCCAAGGTCTCACAAAGCTGTCCAAATTGGACTTGAACTTGCAGTCCTCCTATCTGAGCCTCCCAGTGTACTGAGATTACTGGCATGTGCCACCATGCCTTGCTGTCCAGTTTTTTAACCTAGTGTTATGTGAGTACCTCCCTGTACATTTTTAGTTCTGGTCCAAAAATAGACATTTAAAATTGTCAGAAAGGAGGTTATCTGTTTTTATTCTTTTATGATATTACTGATAGCTGTAATAAGGAATATTGTAATAACTGTGTGTTCAGTTGGTTGATTTTATTCCTCAAGCATATTGAATATGTGAAGGACCTCTATAGTAACATTGTGATACCATCTCTTTATCAAATGTGTTATAAGGTGAGAATTTGTCCCAGTAATTTGAAAGTGTTTGTGAAGTTGGTTTAATCTATATGTTTCCCCCTCTCTAGCTCCATTCTTGTGTCATCCTAATCTGTGGATACGCTATGGTGCCGTGGGATTTATCACCGTGGTCGCCCACCAAATAAGTACAGCTGACGTGTACTGTAAACTGATGCCCTACCTTAACCCGTACATTACCCAGCCAGTAATACAGGTATACATGTTCCAACTTGCAATCAACTTCCTTTCATATGTGGGTTTTTAATGCTTAAAGAATTTTTTTTTGTATTTAAAAATTTAAATGAGGCTATATAGCATTTTCATACTTCTTTTGGGCACACTAATGAACCAAGTGCCTTGTAGGTGAGGAAAGTACAAGAGAATGTTATAGCATCCGCAGTATAGCATGCAGTACTTTTGTACTTTCTTTGGGTAATATTATGAAGTATCTGCTATTAAAGTAAAAAAGTATGACTGACTTCAAAGTCATTAGTTGTAATAAGGAAAAATCTTTCTCAAATGTTTGTTGTTGTTTTTGATACTACTAGTATCTGGTTTCTTTTCTTTGTTTTTTAAAACATCTAATGATTCCCTTCTCCCTCCAGTAGTTTTCTGCATTTGGTCATAAACTTTAGGTCTTTGATTTGTATAAATCAAATTTTATTTCCCCAGTTTGTCAGTGTGTATTCTTCATACTGCTAGGCAGTCAGTTATAAAATAAATACTTAAAGGAACTGTTGAAGGATGCTTGTAGGCATTAAAACTTACTGAAATGTCCTATTTTTAGTGGACTCTTTCCATTTTGGAAGCACACATGCCTCTCTGACCCTCTATTACATATATATTTCAGGGCATATTCCTTTTGATTGAAGAAAATAGCCTTAAATATACTCTGGAAACTGGAAAGCTTTAGCTATGCTGTGCCTTCAGTTCTTTTTCATGGCTTAATATATTTTTGGAGATCATTCTTTTGTAGAGTTTGTAGAATTTTTTATTTATTCCCCAAAAGCAGTTTATATGTACATGAAAGATAACCAGAAAAAGCGCATTTTCATTCTTGAGATTTATGCTTTCTTGGAAATCAAGGCGAATGATGCCTGTTCCCTTTGTACTCTATTTAGAAGTTTGTTTGTTAATCTTTTGCTTTTATTATTGTCTTGTATCTTGAAAGGCTACAATCAGGCATTAGGCAGATAATGATCCGTTTGTTTCATAAAGCTTATTGTTCTCTTTTTTGGATTGGACAAGAGAGATAACCTTTTATGCTAGCTTACACTGACCAGTTAGGTATACCTAAAAAAAATACTTTTGGTTACCTTTAGTAATGTTTGCCCTTCTTATTATGTGTACACTGACAAAGAAAGTTTTCCTAGGGATAATCCAAGGAAGACTTTTATGAAAGCTGGAGAGAGTAATGTTTTTTAGAAGATTGAACCTCTTGGGAAAATTTGAGGAATGAAGGAAAGACTCATGGTTACTGAGAATCTTTAGATTAGCAGCTATGTGTTAGATCTGTGAACTGCAGGGTTTTTTATATCTAGGAAATATTCTGACATACTGAGTTCTGAAAAAGGCTTTTTTTAAATACTTTTAGAAAATAAATACCTATGCTAACTTTACAAACAGGTTGTATTTACTGAATTTGAAAATAACTGTACCATACATTATATTTTTGGCTGATTCTTTTTATTTTTCTAACATAGATTGAAAGAAAACTTGTTCTGCTCAGTGTTTTAAAAGAGCCAGTAAGTCGTTCTATATTTGATTATGCTTTGAGGTCTAAAGATATTACTAGCTTGTTCAGACATCTTCATATGCGTCAGAAGAAACGAAATGGATCTCTCCCTGACTGCCCTCCACCAGAGGATCCTGCCATAGCACAGCTTCTGAAGAAATTGCTCTCACAGGTTGTATCACTTTTCTGAAATCATACATTTAAATGCAAACATCATAGAATATTTTAAGCGTCCATTTAGATATTAAAAATGTTTTGACAAGGATACATTATATGCTATATGGAAATGGATCTGGGAGATATCTTGCATGTTTGTTTTGGTATCTTAAGCAGATTAGCATGGCCAGGCATAGTGGTACATACCTGTAATCCCAGCACTCAGGAGGGAGAAGGAGGATCACCTCAAGTTTGACTCTTCCTCAACTTAGGTTACATAGTGAATTCTGGGCCAGCATGAACAACATGGTGACACTCTAAAAAAAAAAAAAAAAATATTAGCATGATGATAAGGCATAGGGTTAAGTTAAATAAGGAGTCATGGGAGACTGATTTAATTTTTGTGATTGCTGGCTAAAAAAGTAGAAGGGAGTAGAAATAGCCTTAGATTTAAATATTACTCTTGATTAAGTTCTATATTTCACCAAAATGTAATGAAAATTCAACTGGAAGAAACATTTCAAAATGTAGAGGCAATATAGAATAATTGTTTTATTTCAGTCTAAATTGAGTTCTCACTGCTTGTAAATAGTTGGAAATAACTTGAATTTTCAACTGTAGGTTGACTAAAACAGCTTATTGTTGTATTTTAAAAATTATGGATTTGGATCAATTAAATCTTGCTAGAATTAGATAGTAATCTTATTGTTATATTTGGCATTGGTAAAGCCTCTATAGAAATGTTGTCTATATTTGGCCTCCTGTTTTATGATGTGTAGGAGCTAAAGAATCAAGATAAGAATAAAAATAGAACTAAAGACTACAGCTGCATATGCTCATGAGCCATCAGACAAATACTGAGGAACGTTAATGACTATCTTTAATCTTGCAGAGCATTTTTTGTAAAGATAATGCTTGCTAATCATCTCTTGTCTAGTAAGAAAAGAACATGAGAAAATACATTGTTTCAGAGAGAATTTTATAAGTTTTGAAATGTAAATCGTTTCATATATTATACTCATTACTGATTATCCAGTATCCCCCACCTTCCCAAATGGGGATTGAACCTAGGGTCTTTGTATCCAAGGCAAATGCTGTATTGCTGATTTATATCCCCAGCACCTTCAGGCTGTTTGATGCCCATATATTGGTGGTCTGGGTGATTTAACCATGAAATGGACTATGGGAGGCTGGATGATAACCATTTTGTTGTTTTTAGATGCTTATAGGCAGGGGCCATCTCTGAATCTCCAGGACAGTGGTTCTGTTTCCTGTATTCTTAGAGACTTAATTCGATATGATTGAATTTCTGAAGAGATTTTTCTTCAATTTTCTTTTAACACATTGACTTGTATGTTAGATGTAATTGGTATTTTAGAAAGCAATTTATGGAAAATTTGGATTCTGAGTCTCATTTTTCTATTTCTCTTGAGTAGGTTATCCTTATCAAAAATAATTTCAACATGCAATCAGAATCATCCCAATGTGAATGTTTTCTTGAAGCTTGGACATTATGATTCTTTGTATTTCTCTTTTCCCAGCAAATTCTATAAATTATTATTTGTTTTCCAAATCCATTTTATTTCAAGGAGAAATAGAAAAAGAAGAAGAAAAAACAGCAGCAAAGTTTCAAAACATGTCAATCGGGGCAACAATGGTACCTACATTGCACATTGTAATCCGCAAATCATTCACCCAGATCACAAGACATCTACATTCAGCTGAACAATACCAACATAATTCTCTTCAGTGAACTCAGAGAAATCAGTTGTATAATTACCTTAACTTTTTAATATACATATACATATGCATATACATATATTTTGTTTCTTTCAGCTTCTCATTAACGAGTCAATACAATGTTTACCAATGTGTGTCTTATTTATTTCACTAATGAGTATGGTCTCAAATTACACCCATTTACCTATAAAAGTCTCCAGTTTATCTTTCTTTATGTCTAAGTAATACTCCATTGTATAAAAATACCACATCTTGTTTATCCATTTCTCAGTCGATGGGTATTTAGGTTGTTTCCAAGATCTGGCTATTACAAATTGTGGTGCTGTAAACATGGGTGCATATATATCGCCATGTTATGGTGTTTTTAATTCTTTAGGGAAGATACCCAGAAGGGGAATAACTAGTTGAATGGGACCTCTACTTCTAATTTTTTGAGGAATCTCCACACTGATTTCCACTATGGTTGCGCCAGTTTGAAAAGGGTTCCTTTTTCCCCACATCTCTGACAGCATTTGTTATTGCTTGATTTCTTGATATTAGACATTCTTTCTGGGGTGAGGTGGAATCTCAGTGTTACTTTAATTTGCATCTCTCAGATGACTAGTGATGTTGAACATTTTTTCACATGTTTATTTGCTGTTTGTATTTCTTCATCTAAGAAGCGTGTATTTATCTCAGATACCCATCTTTGAAATTGGGTCTTTAAATCTGGGAAAACTGATTTGTTTTTGAGTTCTTTTTATGTTTTTGATAGTGATTCTTTGTCTGAGGTACAGCTGGCAGACATTTTCCCTCACGTTGCAAGGTGTCTGTTCACTCTGTTGGTGGTTTCTCTTGCTGTGCAAAAGTTTTTCAGTAGGGTGAGATCCAAGTTGCTGATTCTTTGTGATAGTTCCTGTGCAATCTGGGTTTTGTTCATAAAGTCTTTGCCTACACCAGTGTCTTCAAAGAGTTTTACCTACTCTATCTTCCAGCAGATTTAATATTTCTGTTTTAATATTAAGATCTTTGATCCATTCTAGCCGGGCGTGGTGGCGCACGCCTTTAATCCCAGCACTCGGGAGGCTGAGGTAGGTGGAGCGTTGTGAGTTCGAGGCCGGCTTAGGCTACAACGCGAGCGCAAGACTGGTCTGAGCTACACAGTGCGACCCTGCCTCAAAAAAACCAGGGCTGGGAGTTTGGCTCAGTGGCTTAAGCACCTGCCCTGGCAGGTGCGAGGTTGTGAGTTCAATCCCCGGTGCCACAAAAAAAAAAAAAAAAGATCTTTGATCCATTCTGATTTTAGTTTAGTACAGTGAAAGATATGGAACCAGTGTTAATCTTTGGCACGTGTAGAGCCAGTTTTTCCAGCAACATTTATTAAAGAGACTATCTTCCAGTGAATGTGTTTGGCACCTTTGTCAAAGATAAGGTGGCTTAGTGTGTCTGGAGTTGTTTGCATCTTCTAATCTGTTCCACTGATCTTTAGGTCTGTTTTCTCACCAGTACTGTACTGTTTTTATCACAGTAGCTTTATAGTATAATTTCAAGTTAGGGATTGTGATGCCCCCATGTTGTCTTTGTTGCCAAGGATTGCCTTTGCTATTCTGGGTCTTTTCTGGTTCCAGATACATTTTAGGATTGTTTTCTCTAATTCTTTGTGATAAGCTATTTGAATTTTGATTGGAATTGCATTGAATCTGTATACCAGTTTTGGAAGTATGGCCATTTTCACTATATTGGTTCTTCCTACCCAAGAGCATGGGATATCTCTCTACTCTTTAATATCCTTTTCAATCTCCTTTTTCGGAGTACTGTAGTTTTCAATGTAGAGGTCTTTTACATCTTTTGTTAGATCGATTCCTAGGTATTTCATTTTTTTGGATGCTATTGTAAAAGGTATTGTTTCCCTGATTTTTCTCTCAATGAGTTTATTACTCTTGTACAGGAAGGCTGTTGGTTTTTGAGTGTTGACATTGTAACCAGCTACGTTACTGAATTTGCTTATTAAATCTAGAAGTCTTTTGGTGGAGTTTTTGGAGTCTTCTAAGTAGAATATCATGTCATCTGCAATAATGATAGTTTAACTTCTTCCTTTCCTTATTCCTTTTATTTCTTTCTCTTGTCTAATTGCTCCAGCTAAAGTTTTGAGGACTATCTTGAGTAAGAGTGGAGACAGTGGACATCCTCATCTTATTCCTGATTTTAAAGTGAAAGCTTTCAGTTTTTGTCCATTTAGTATGATGCTGACTGTTGATTTGTTGTACATGGCTTTTATAAGATTGAGATAAAGACCATCTATTCCAATTTTTTGTAGGGTTTTTACCATGAAAGGGTACTGAACCTTCTCAAAAGCTTTTTCTGCACCTGTTTAGATGATCCTATGATTTTTGTCCTTGGCTACTGGGGACCCGGCCTAGATCCCCAATCTTCCGAACAAGTGTATGGTGAAGGCTTAAATAAATGAGACAAGTGGAATGGTTTTAGGGCTCCAGGAGGATCAAAGCCCCTTGCAGAGTTCTTGACTCTGCAGCTATCGTGAGGGCTAAGACAAAGAGCCTCTCTTGGCCACCCTTATTTATTTTTCATAATAAACAAAGAGAGGATTCTGAGGAAAGCAGGGAATGAGCAGGACCTTGGGAGTCATTTCAAGGACTTCTCCAAGTAGTAAATTGTGCCAATTTTAGGAGAACTGTCTTATCTCCATGATGACATTTACAGTGGGAGTGAGACGCTTGCAGGTGTGCAATGTCTGCAATTGCAGTTTCTATTTAATTGGGTCTGAGCCAGGCGTCGTCAGCGGTGACCTTGTCTTGCCCTTTGAGGTATCTCTGGCCTCATCGGCCACTACAGCCAGGACCAGTGATTCATAGAGGTTCACTTACTATGAATCAGCTCCTGTCACCAGGCAAGGGGCCTAGGCCTTGGACAGACTCACAGATAAACAGAAAACCAATTAGTTAATTTTAAATCCTGCTTAGAGCCACTTTGTAGTGGCCTCCAACATTTGGCTCTGTTAATATGGTGTATTACCTTTATGGATTTATGTATGTCGAACCATCCTTGCATCCCTGGGAAGAATCCCACTTGATCATGGTGTACAGTCTTCCTGATGATTTGCTGCGATCTGTTTGCTAGTGTCTTATTGTGAATTTTTGCATCAATGTTCATTAGGGAGATTGGCCTGTAATTGTCTTTCTTAGTTGGGTCCTTCTCTGGTTTTGTCATTAGGGTAATTCTTGCTTCCAGGAATGAGTTTGGAAGTAGTGCTTCCTGTTCAATTTCATTAAAGAGTTTGAGAAGTAGTGGTGTAGGTCTTCTCTAAATTTCTTGCAGAATTCAGCAATGAATCTGTCAGGGCCTGGGCTTTTCTTTGTTGATAGGTTTTTAATTACATCTTTGATTTCATTTATTGATATTGAGTTCTTTAGGATTTTTGTATCTTCTTGAGTCAACTTTGGTAATTTATATATATCTAGGATTCTGTCCATTTTTTCTGTATTTTCCATCTTATTAGAATACAAGTTGTTTTTTTTTTGGTACTGAGGATCGAACTCACAACCTCATGCCTGCCAGGCAGGCGCTTATGCCACTGAGCTAAATCCCTGGCCCTAGAATGCAAGTTTTTGATTACATCCTGGAGGATAGGCTGTCAGGAACACAGTGAGTCTGTGCTCTGTGTCCCTCCATTCCATCCTGGAGGGCAGGCTGGCTGTAAGACAGGGAGTCCTCACCCTGTGCTCCTCCATTCCATCCTGGAGGATGGACCCTTTTGAAATCAGTGAGTTTGTGATCTGGGCCTCATGCATTGCATTCCAGAGGGCAGGTTGGCTGTAAGAATGTACTACTGAAGGGAGCCTCAAGACCAGGACAACAGCCCCGTGCACAGATGCCCACAGATGCCAAGATCAGGTCCATACCCAACACATCTCTGGGATGCAACACAGACATTAGCACGGAACTGTAAACAAAGAAGAAGAAACTAAACCTAGACGCCCCTCCGAGCCTGCCAGCAGCCATCAGGGACCAGTAGCTAGTTCTGGCAGGGAGAACCAGCCAGCCAAGCTACCATGCACCTGTCACCATCAGGGGAGCCTTGGAGTAGCCGTGTGTGTCTGGAGAAGCCAGCCCTGCAGCCCAACGCTGCCCTGGGAACCTAGGATAGGAGAAACCCAGATGCCCGACCCATTCACCTACAGTGTGGATGGACAGCCAGCACAGGAAGTGCCTGGGACCCCACAACCTACTTGTCTGGAAGAACCCAGGAAAATATGATGAAGACAGAAAAGGCAGTCTCTGGCCTCCAACCCATGCAGAGCAAGTCCAGCAGATGTAAATACGGAAGAGATTCGAAGTGGCATACCTGAAGTTTCTGAAGTGATGGCAACTGAAGTAAAGAAATAAGTTCATGAGTTATGAAAGAAATTAGATCAGAAATTCTATCTCAGGTAAAAGAAGAAATGAAAAACATAATAAAAGAATTACTGAGCATATCTAAAGAAGACATGGATAAAAAAATGGAGGAGCATAGGAAAATGAGGGAAACCTTTAATGAATAATATGAGAGATATAGATTCAAAGAGATAACTAGGAAATTAAAAATTCCATCGAAAGCTGACAAAATCACTTGAAAGAAACTGAAGATGAACTTTAAGACCTTGAAGACAGATTTGCAGTTAGTGACAATGAAAGGAAAGATCTCAAAAATAACAAATCAGGAAACAACAATTCAATGGCTGCAAGACAGTGCAAAGAGAAGTAATTTGAGTGATAGGTGTCAGTGAACAAGCAGAGGTCAACACAAATGAAATAATAAGACTATTTACAGAAGTAATAGCAGAAAACTTCCCAAGCATGGGAAAAAGACCTGACATTCAGATAGGTGAGGCATATAGAACTCGAGCTAGCCATTACCAAAATAAATCCATACCCAGACATATAATAATCAAAATCGCAGAAATTCAGCACAAGAACAGAATATTAAAAGCTATTACAGAAAAGAAACAGATCACCTACAAAGGAAAACCCATGAGAGTCACGACAGACTTCTCAACACAAACCATCAAGTCAAGAAGAGGTTGGAGTGAGGTATTTCAAGTCCTGAAAGAAAACAGCTTTCAGCCCAGACTGATGTACCTTGCAAAACTGTCTTTCACAATTAATGGGGAAACAAGATACTTCTATGACAAAGAACAACTGAGGGAATTTATGACCAGCAAACCAACTCTACAATGAATACTAAAAGACATTCTAGAGAGATGTAAAAATGAGCACGGTTCCAGGAACAGCGGCAGGGGGATCACTAAGCAGTGCAAGCTGTTGAATGGAGGGGAAAAGTAGGAAGCCACCAGCAGGAAAATAGCAAGGCATAGATGAGCCATTACGTGTTGGCCATAACCATTAATGTAGATGGCCTCAATTTACCAATGCAGAGAAATACAGGCAGAGTGGATTGGGAGACAGGATCTATCAATATGCTTTATACAAGAAATACATTTAACTTGAAAAATTCATAGGCTGAAAGTCAAAGGAGAGAAAACAATGTTCCATGTGACAGGGAATAAGGAAAAGTCAGGGTTAGCTTACTTATCAACTGCAGAATGGATAAGAAAGGTACGGCCTATTTATACAATGGAAAGCTACTCAGCTATAAAGAAAGATAACGTCAAGACTCTTGAAGGTAAATGGATATAACTTGAGATCATGCTCCTGGATAAAGTGGTTTAGAGTCACATAGGTGAACATTGTGTTGTCTCCCTAGTATAACAGACAGGGAGTTAGGGATCCAAAATGCACAGTGGATATTGTGAGAGTAAAAGTGTGGGGGGTATCTGAAACAGGAAGGTCATAGCCATTGTTAATTCCCGTTATCTTGTTTTGCAGCCATTTATTGTTTTCATTGTTCTGTTTTGTTTGACTTTACCTGTTTTATTTTGTGTGATTTTATTGTATCTGATGGTATGGGCAGCTATTTCAAAGATAACATAATATAGTATGGTAGCCATTATTGATTTGCTATTTAGTTCTGAACCCCTGTATTGCTTTCATTATTTTGTTTTGATTGATTTTATCCTATTTTGTTTTGTTTGATTTTATTATGTCTGATAGTATAGGCAGCTACTTTGAAGATAACAAGAGTCATTTTGGTAGCCATTGTTGGTTTCCTATCATCTTGTTTTGAAGTCCTGTGTTGTGTTCACTGTTTTGTTTTGATTGACTCTATTCTGTTTTGTTTTGTTTTGATCTTATTCTCTTCAAAATTAAAAAAAAATAAAATACAAGTTTTCAAAGTAGGTATACATGATTTTGTGGATTTCTGTAGGGTCTGTTGTGATTTTGCCCTTTTCATTCTCAATTGTGTGGATTTGAGTTTTTCCTTTTTTTGATAAAGTTGCCTAAGGGTTTGTCAACTTTATTTAATCTTTTAAAGAACCAACTCTTCGATTCATTGATTCTTTGTATTATATTTTTTAGTCTCCTGTGTGTTAATTTCTGCTCTGATCTTTATAATTTCCTCCCTTATGCAAGCTTTTGGCTTAGCCTGCTCTTCTTTTTCTAGAATTTTCAGGTTCAGCATGAAGTTGTTTATATGCACTTGCTCTGTTTTCCCAATATGGGTATTTACTGCTATAAATTTCCCTCCTAAGACTGCTTTTGTTGTGTCCCACAAGTTCCAGTATGTTGTATTGTCATTATTATTCAACTGTAAAAACTGTCTAATTTCTTCTTTAATCTCATCTGTGACCCATTGGTTGTTCAGTAGGGTACTGTTAAATTTCCATGTGTTTATGAAGTTCTTGTGGTTTCCTTTGGCATGGGTTTTCAGTTTCATTGCACTGTGGTCCGATAGTATGCACTGGGTAATTTCAATTCCTTTGCATTTATTTAAGGATGTTCTATGAGCCAGTATGTGGTCTATTTTGGAGAACATCCTGTGTGCAGCTGAGAAGAATGTGTATTCTGATGTTCTGGGTTGGGGCACTGTATAGACATCTACTAGGTCCACTTGTTCAAACATTAGATTTAGTTCTAATATTTCATTATTGATTTTTGTCTAGTTGATTTGTCTTGTGACAATGGGGTATTGAGGTCTCCCAGTGCAATTGTATTAGGATTTATTTGGTTTTTCATGTCCGTTAGTAATTGTTTTATATAGTTGGGTGCACTAGTATTTCTTGCATATGTTTATGATTGTTATCTCTTCCTCTTGGATTGTTTCCTTTTCGAGGATGTAGTGACCTTCTTTATCTCTCTTAATCAGTTTTGGCTTGAAATTCACTTTGTCTGCAAAAAGAATAGCTACCGCTGCTTTTTTCTGGATTCCTGTCACATGGAATATTGTTTTCCATCCTTTGACTTTCAGTCTGTGAATTTGTTTTTGAATTAAAATGTGTTTCTTGTATGCAGCATATTGTTGGATCTTGCTTTTTGATCCATTCTGCCAGTCTGTGTCTTTTGATTGGTGAATTGAGACCATTAACATTGATGGTCTGATATGTATTGATTTATCTTTGTCCTGTTATCTTCCTGTCATTCTCTCCCCCCTTTTTCCCCCTCCCTCTAATTGTTTGCCTTCCCTGGTGAATTCCTTCTGTTGGGGTTCATGGAACTGTAGTCCTTATTATCTCTTTCAAGAATGTCCTTCAGAATGTTTTGGAGTGCTGGTTTGGTGGCCATAAATTTCCTCAGATGTTCTTCACCATGAAAGTATACTATGTCTCCATCAATTTTGAAAGATAGTTTTGCAGGATACATCAGTCTGGGTTGAAAGTTGTTTTCCTTTAGAACTTGGGGTACTTTACTCTAAGCTCTCCTTGACTTGAGAGTTTGTGCTGAGAAGTCAGCTGTAAATCTGATGGGCTTTTCTTTATAGGTGATTTGTTTCTTCTCTCTAACAGGTTTTAGGTTTGTATTTTTGTGTTGAATTTCTGGAAACTTGACTATGTTATGCCTGGCTGTAGATTTTTTTTTTTTGATGATGGCTAATTGGAGTTCTGTATGCCTCATTTATTTGTATGCAAATTCTTTTTTTCTATCAGGACAGTTTTCTGTCATGATGTCTGTGACAATTTTTTAAATGTCATTTGTGGTATCTCCTGTTTGTTCATTGACTCCGCTTAATTTTAAGCTTTTCTTCTTTGTCTCATCTAACAGCTGCTAGATTGATTTCTCATGGTCCCTTGGTAGTTTTGAGAAATGTTTCTTTTCCTGGTCACTAACTGTAAGCCTGTCTTCAGTGTCTGAGATCCTGTCCTCACATTGGCCTAATCTGCTTTGAATGTTTTCAGTGGAGTTTTTATTCTCCTGGGTATCTGCTTAACTCTCCTTTATGGATTCCATTTCTTTCCTATGCTGAGCTTCCATTTGCTTAAGCTCGTCTTTTTTTTTTTTTTGTCTCAGTGTGCTCTAATGTCACTAAGCATGGTGTGTATTTTGGTAATCTCTGTAGTTGAGAGATAATTTCTGATTTCATTTTTTCCAGACCCTCATTCAATCAATTGCTTTTTTGTTTCCACTTCAGAGAGACCTGGTGGGGAGCTTTTGCATTGCCTACCTCATTGACCCCTGGATTTGCCTTTAGAGAACTCTATACATCTGAGGTTGCATTTTGCTTAAGTGTCTTCTCATTTTATTTCCTCTTTTTTTTTTTTTTAACTTTCATTCCTAGGATGCTTGTAAGTTGCCTATGGTGGGTTGCTTTATTGGTAGTATTTAGGACCCTTGGGTGATGATTATTTCTCTGAAGTATCTTCCAGGTACAGCTGGTTTTTGGGTTTTGAGTTGGAAGATCTTACCTCTTCAGTTTGTTGGAGATGAGAAGTTGTTGCCTGTTTGGCCTAGTCTCTGTTTTTTGAGCACTGTGTTACTATATTTTCTGTGACCCTTAGTTAATCTCAGTCATGGATTATCAGGATCAACAGCTTTTTAGAATAATAATGTCAGTTTTGGTTATAGTAGTACCAATCACATCAAACAGCCTAGAAAACAACAAACTGAGCTAACTCTTAATTTGCAACTTTTAATCATATGAACTAGATTTGTGATTATTTAACAAAATGTAAAACAAACCAGATAGTTATATGCAATATATAAGTCTGTAATGTGTCCATTTTGCCCTTGGGGTTCAAATTCAAAATGGATTAAGGAGAAAATAGCAAAGTGGGAGAAAGAGATTAGAAGTAAGGTTGGAGGACAAAGGGGAATCATGCCAACTTGGGGAAACTGGTGCAGAGGACTGAAGGAAAAGCGAAATAAAAGAGAGAAAAGAAAGAACATAACAGAACTATACCCACAAAGAGTTTAAGAACCACTTTAACACTCATATATAAACACTGAAGGAAAAAGAGAAAAGGAAAATAAAACAAAAAACAAAGAAACAACAGACAGACAAAGAAACAAAAGAGAAAAAGAAAAACAGTCCACTTCCAGGATTCTCTCTGGTTTCACTAGTAGACAACCTGTAGAGATAAGAGTCCTGAATCATGCCGATCTGTCCCAGCAAGGCAGCAGTTGCTGTATGGTGGAGTAGTGGATGACCTTTGCTGGCCTACCCTGAGACCGGACTCATTGGGTTAGCCTCAGTCCAAGCAATTTCCACAGGTCTGCGCCCAGCTAAGGCTGCTAGAGGAAGACATCAGCAGTCCTGGGTTTATCTGGCTGGTCTTCAAAATGGCTTCTCTCTCCTTGGGAGGACTAAGTCCTCTGCACTCATTGCCAGCCAGTGCAGTCCTCCATGCCCACCACTCCCCTCCTCTGCTGCATCTCTCTGCAGAGGCCTCCAGGGTTGCCAAACTTCACTGTCACTGTGACCTTGTGTCCCCAGGTTTGAACAGCTCCTCTCATGCAGTGAGTCCCATCTCAGGGAGAAGATACCGCTGGCTACTGCCTTCTTATTCGTTGACATTTTTCTTTTTAATCTCTCTGTGCCTTCAGTTTGAACTTCAGATTCTTCCTGGGTCCAGGGGACCCACTTCCTTCCTTCTTGTCTTCCTCATGGTGCTATATTCAGTGTCTGAATGGTGACTGTCAGGGAGGTGGTTTTCTCTGCTGCTTCTGCTCCATCATCTTCCCAGAAGTCTAAATTAAAATTAAATGACTCATTAAATAAACTGCATTAAAAACCTCTTTCTGAAATTCCCTTTTTATAAATCTTTAGTTCCTTCATGAAGCTACCTTCTAGCCCACAGTTCTTCTCACCCAGGTATGGTTTTTGTCATTGCCATGAGTGAGGTGAAGGAGCTTTTCTGTTTTCTGCTGTTCTCTCAAATGCTTCCATTAGTGCTACCCACTCTGTGCCTACCCTGTTACTGGGTTCCATGATAAAGCCACTATTACTCCTTGACTTGTATTTCTCTGAAATGTCTGTGGTTCATATATTTCTCATATCCTTTCATTTTTCTGAGTGGACAAGAGAAGCAAATAATCCTATTTTAGGTTGCTTCTGATGAAAGTGTTAGGAGACCTTCTGGGTCAAAGGGACATGTGCTGTAGTAGAAGGGAGAACAGGTTAGAATCTCTGGCATGCTCAGAAATAGTGGAACAACACCATCTTCCATTTGGGGAAAACCTACAGTGACTATCACTATAGCTGGTGTTTTTCTTATTTTGTAGCTGTCCTTAAAACAAGTTCAAATGGCAGATATTATCCTTATTTTATAGATAAGGAAACCAAGTCACAAAGAAAGTAATAGTTTGCTTGTGCTCACACAGTACAGTAAGTTTCACAGTTGGCATTTGAATCTAAACCTAACTCCAAAGCCCATGCTCCTGTACTATGCTCTCTTGCCCCTCAAATAAATCCACAAGTCTTATGTTACCTGGGACCTTCCTGCTTTTGTCTTTCTGATTGCTTGAGTCTAATCTACAGAGGCAGAAGCTGCCTCTAGCTACCCTTAGTAACTTTCCCCATTAATTTATAACAGGGCTTAATGAGGCCTTCATCCTGTCTTTTCCCTCTACTTCCTCTCCTGTATTGGGTGATATGCTTTGTACCCCCAGGTCCTCACATACTTTTGATGGGGCTGAGTCTGGCATGGTGATTGACAGTGTGAGTGATGTACCCTCCCAGGGCTGGAGCCAACATACAGTGTAAGGGAAGGCGGGTCTTCCCGTCACTTGCTCCCAGGCTTCTGCCCTCTGCTCTCTCTCTGCAGCGCGCCTTGCTGCTTGCGGTCTCCATGAATGGCAGCCCCGCCTCCCCATGCTGCCTTGGAGCCAACTTAAGTATGGACTGAAACTCCTGAGAATAAACTCTAAGAATAAACCTTTCCTTCCCTAATTTTGGGCGTCAGGTATTTTGTCTCAGCAACGAGTAAAAAAGTAACTAAGACACCTCCCCATATTGGGAGGCTTTGGGGAAAGAAATTGGGTTCTGTCATGAATATGGAGAGATGAGATAGGTTTACAGCCTGTGCAAGAGAGAGCTTTGAACATGGCAGATTTTGTTTTTTAAACTTAAGGTACACCAGTATTCTTCTGGATTACTCTGTAGTTGAGGTACAAAATGAGTAAATAGGCTCTTCTAAACTGGGTGTGGTGACATACTTACAATCCCAGCTACTTGGGAGGCTAAGGGAGAACATCGCACAGTAGAGGCCAGCCTGTGCAATTTAGCAAGACTTTCCCGAAATAAAGTCAATCAGTCTGTCTATCAATCTATTTATATTTTTTGAGACAGGATCTCACTGTGTAATTCAGGCTGGCCTTGAGCTCCTGTGTAGTGCTGGCTGGTGTGGGATTCAGGGCAATCCTCCTGCTTCACTTCCCAGTAGTGCTGGGATTATGGGTATGCACCACTATACCCAGTTTATGCAAAATAAAAATTAAAAAGGACTGGGAAGGTAGTTTAGTGGTGGAGTATGCTTAGCATGTGTGAGGCCTTGTGTTCAATTCCCATTACCATCAGAAAAAAAATTTTTTTTCTAGATCAGCTTAGTCTTGTTTCTATGGAGAAATATGTTCAGAGTTCCAGATAATACACTTAAAGTACACTTTTGGAACATTATCCATATGGAGTTAGAATTTGTCTGGACTCCAGATTTTTAATCAGACTTACCATCAAGAGATAACATGACGGAGTTCTTTCAGTTAGATCTTTGTTTTGTTTGTATCCATTTAATCAGGTGGTAATAAAGAATACAGAATGATTTCACTCCCTATGTAAAAAAGTGACAAATATATCTTTAACTTTTTAGTGGGTTTTTATTTTAGTAATCTTCAATTGAGTAGAATACAGGTATAAAATTGAAAGGGTATAAGAAAAAATAATAAAACATAAAATTTCTTCTAACATCTGACTTTCAGCCATCCAATTTCTTTCTCTGTTAATTTTGAATTCTATGTTGTTGGGTGCTGAGTTCCTTTTGGTGTTGGACTTGCTCTGTTGTACAGTCACTTGGAAACAGTTTCTTCCTATTAAGCCTTGCTTTTAAGCTTTGTTGGGTCTGGAGCAACCCTAGTTAGAAGGCACTACACTGTGGTGCATATTAAGAACTCTTTCACTCCTGGCTGGTGCAACGTGAGCTATTCCCAGCCCCTTGTAAGCTCCCTGCACTGTTTGGCCTACTGCTTTTCTGTTCTTTTTCGTTGGCCTCAGGTAGTTTCCTTCTACAGGTACAGTTTAATTTTCATCCAGAGGAGATCCCCTCTGTAGCTCTTTGAAACTCTCTGCAGATTCTTCATCTCTATTGCTCTGCCTCACAAATTTAACTTTTGTGGCTTTCTTGATCTGTTACATTAGAGATGACAACCCTATACAGTTGTTCTGTGCCTGAAAAGCGCTATTTCATATTTTTTGCCCAGTTTTAAAATTGTTTAAATTGGGAAGGTAAATCTTGACCCTGTTACTGCATTATGACTGAAGCAGAAGCCTGTGGCTATTTTTATGGGTTTTTACTAGTATTGCTCAGTAATTCTGTTTTAAGATTGTCTTAGTTATTATTGGCCCTTTGCATTTCCATTAATATGATACATGTTTTTATTTTATTAGGGCTTTAATTGATCTCAGTAATGGTTTAAGATTTACTTGGTAGAGTTTTATACATCTTGTATTATGAGTATTCTGGGTTTAATTTTTTAAAATTATAATCGTTATATTAAAATTTTGTTTGTAGTTGGTATATGGAAATTTTTAATGTGGATCATATTCAGCAACCTCATAAATCTTACTAGTTCTAATGAGTAGTTTGTGTATTTCTTTAGAACGTGTACATTCTGTTGTACAGACTGGGGATCGTAGCTGTTTTATTCGTTATTTTGCTATCTGCTTATGTTTGTTTCTCTTGCCTTACTTAAGTCACTAGGGTCTTCAGCACAGTATTAATGGAATTGGTATTAGTGGACATCTGTGCTTCTCAGCAGGGGAAGAGCTCAACATTATACCATTTAGTGTGATATTTGCTACTGGTTTTTTTTTTTGTACAATCTTTTCATCAGATTTAAGAAATTCCCTTATATTCCTAGCAAGCAAAGCGAATTATTATGGAGGAATGTTACCAAATTAAGTAGGTAATAGGTTGAATTTTTTCTTCTGTTAATGTAGCTAATACATATATTGGTTTTCATATTTTAAACCTTTTTTCCCTGTGGTTATTTAAAATAAATGTAACTATCATATTGAACCTCTGTATATACTTTATTACATAAAATACATAAATATAAGATAAATATAGAGAATGTTTATGTAAAGTGTTTTTATGTTGAATTTGATATGCTGGTACTTACTAGGTATTTTTGTATTTAGGATCAAAAATCAACAGCTTTTTTCTTTCTTGGAATATTTGTTTCATTTGTTCGTTTTGGATTTTTTTCATTCCTAGCATTTTAAATTGAGATGTAATTCATTTAAGATTTATGTTTTAAAGTGTGCAGTTCATTGCTTTTAAAATATTCATATGTATATAACCATCATTACTACTAAATGCCCAGTTTCATTACCACATAGAGAAACTTCATACCCATTAGCAGTTTATTTCCCATTTTCCCTTTGGTCCCAGCCCCAGACAACTCCTAGTCTACTTTCTCTTTCTGTTTCTGTGAGTTTACTTACTCTAGACATTTCATATGTATGTAGTCACACAGTATGTGGCCTTTTGTGTCTGGCTGCTTTCAGTGGTCTTAAATATTTCAGACTTCCTCTGTGTATCAGTACTTACTTCATTTATTTTTATGACTCCCTTTTGTGGTCTAAAACATAAACTAATAAGAAGAGTAGGACTCTTTACTACAGCTGTAAAATTGTCTGATTTTTATCATACATGATATTAAAGCAAAAATCTCAAGATAATCCTGGAAAAAATTTAGTCAAGGAATCTGCGATGATTGTTGTACTTTAAAGCAATCTTATTTCATGATTTTAACATTTGTTCTGCCTTCCTAGGATTGGTTTGTTTTATACTGTGCAGGGAGATTGTGAATATAACTTTTTAAGTCTAGTAGGCATCTAGATTGAGACCTCAGGAGAACTTCTGTTTTATTAAATGAATGTCTTTTATTCATTTGTATCATAAAAATGTACTAAAGGAGTCTAAATGGATGAAGAGAATGCATAACTGCTACATTTACCTGAATATGTAACTAGTATATTGAATTAATTTTTCAGATTAATTAGTGTTTGCTGTTTGTCAGTTTCAGTTGTTCTGTGTGTCTTTGGCAGGTTAATGCATTAAAATTTCACTATAATCTTATGGGTGTTAGTAATTATATTAATTTTATAAACAAATAGAGGTGCAGAATAGTTAGGAAACTTGCCAAACGTGATACAGTAATGAAACTGGAATTTGAACGTTGGCAGTCTCACCCTAACCATGACTGTCCGTTGCTACTGAGTATGCTGCTTACATTTGCAGTTCAACCAGGATTCCTATCATATTCTGAGTGGTCTACAGTGTTGTGTGTATTTCAGAGCTTTACCTAGGTCTCATTTAATACTCTCAACACAACCAGGAGCAAGGTTGAAGTAGGTACACTTTCAAATTTGCTTAGTATTCATACATTTTGTTTAGATGCTAAATGTTTATTTAACAGTTATATATTAAAGGTTTACTAGGTATCAATCATTGTGATAAATTCTTTGGAGATTTCAAAGATGAATTGTACTAGATTGCTGCCATTTAGTAAGGAAATTAAGATACAAATCATAAAATAAAGAAGAAAGTGCCCTAAGAGAGTATTCTGAAAGATCCTAATAGTGACATGTTGCTTTCTCTTTTGTTTGCTTGCTTGGTTTCATCATTCTGATTCTTGCAGTTTTAGATTGAGTAGTTGAAATTTTATTTGATAGTTATTCTGAGGGCTGTTACTTCTTTTAAAAGTAATGTATAAACTGTATGATTTTATTTGGTTTTAGGGAATGACAGAGGAAGAGGAAGACAAACTTCTGGCACTAAAAGACTTCATGATGAAATCTAATAGAGCAAAAGCAAATATAGTAGACCAGAGCCATCTTCATGATAGTAGTCAGAAAGGTGTAATTGACTTGGCAGCTCTGGGCATAACTGGGAGACAGGTTGACCTTGTTAAAACCAAACAAGAACCAGATGACAAACGGGGTAAGTAATTTGATTGTTTTTATCTTATTATTACTTAATTTGAAGACTGGATTTTAGCTAATTATTAATTTAAAAAATCTCAATGTAAAGCAAAAGGCTCATTTTCCAAATAGACAGCTTTCAAATATAGTGACTATTACTTAACAGGAAGATGGGAGGGAAGAAAGATGGGGAAGTGAACTCACAATTAAGTGATTAAGTAACTTCCTCAAATTACACCTCTGTATGTGTCAAACCAACACCTGATTCCAAAGGTCTAGTAATAGTCATGTTGCCTGTGGAAATATGGTTGAAGATGGAATTCTGTTTTTCAATCCTTTAACCACATGTTCAACTTAGTAGTATGTAAAACTTAATAGTTTACATCCTTAATGTATGAAACATTCGTACGTGTTAGGGGAACTCAGGCACCTCAAATGAAAGAGGTAGTAGACCAGCTGGTAGAACAGAAATGTATATGTAAGAAAAGGCAAGTAATTAAATAAATGCAGATTAAAATAGGGAGATGCTGTTTTTTTCCTGTGGTATTAGTATAGAATGCCAATACCTAATTAATGTTGGCAAAGTTGTAGGGAAATAAACATTTTTATATACTCTGGGATGAGATTTTAAGTTGAGCATACTCTCATGAGAAGGCATTTTGACGAGGTGTAATGTAAATGCCTTTACTATTTGATTCACTGTTTTTCCCCCTGAAAGCAGTGGCAAAGTTTATTTGAAAAAGTAGAAGTGACGAGTGAGAGAGAAACTGGCTCTGCAGAGGAAATTTGGATCACATAAAAGAGGAAAAAGCAAGATAAAAGTACACTATGGAGAATACAGGGAAGGCTACTGTGAGGAAAACCATGATAGGCTGATTCACTGCTAAAGTTTCAAAAATGTATCCTAAGAAATATTGACAAGCATATGAAGAAAGATACATGAATGTTTTTGATGAAAGAGACATACCCATTAATAGAGAAATGGAAATAAACAGTTGGGGTATTTAGTTAATAAGGAAGAGGTAAGTTGTCAAACAGTATATTCTACTTTTGCAGAATAATTTGGTGGTATATCATTAAACTGAGTTTTATAAGATTTACCAAGTTGGATATCAGGCTATCAGAATTATGGCAGTAATTCATGTAGTTTGGTAATGCTAGAACTTTGCATTACTGAATACATTTTTTATAATTCGGTGAAGATAAAAATAAAGGCTTTCTTATGTGTCTATAAATAGGATGTAGCTATATAGCTGTTAATTTTTTTACTTCTTTTTTTGTTTGTTTGATTTTTGTTTCCCAAGTAACTTCAACTGGAAATAGAAAGGTCATGTTTAGCAGTGTAGGCAGTAACAACTGAAAAAGTTTTTATTCTTTAGCTAAACTGGTTACATGAAATTGAGCTATCTTTAGGAAACTAAGAATAATTAAGATTAATTATTCACACCATTAAAACTTCATCTGTTCCATCTGCCCTAGGGATGAAGTGAGAGTTAATGTCTTGATACATGTATCCTAATAAGGTGCAAATCCAGAGGAATGAATAGAATGTGAAGTCCATTGCTGGCCTCTTTAAAAAAAAAAAGATACACATTGGTTTTAAAGGCCTTTTAACCTTACTACCTTCAGCCTAATTACTCTGAATATATTTTCATAGCTAGAAAACATGTAAAACAAGACTCAAATGTCAATGAAGAATGGAAAAGCATGTTTGGGTCACTGGAACCTTCCAGCCTCCCACAGGCCCTGCCTAAAGGAAGTGACCAGGAGGCGATTCAGACTGGGAAGCCTCCGCGTTCGGAGTCCTCTGCTGGCATTTGTGTTCCTTTGTCAACTTCTCCACAGGTACTATCCCCGAGGCGCTAGTCCTCTTTGTCTTTGAATTCTGTTCTGCTCTTTTGAATGTTTAAAGTCTGTGTACTGTGCTAGAAAAATCAATTGGTGGCTTGTCCTTTAGAGAGGATTTATTTTTTTCTAAGACAGGTTTAATTTTATAACCAGTAACTAGGGGGAAGTCAAGTTTTTGAAAGAACCAAAAAGGTTTCAGTAAAGTGATCTGAAATTGTAAGTTGAAGACAGCATTATGAACTGTGATTATAGTCAGGCTACTGTGAACTTCTAAAATCTTTTTATTGCTCCTTTCACATAGCATAGTAGCAAAAATATTTCTGGGAAAAATTATCAAGTTTTCTATGTGTGATAAATATCACAATAATTTTGATATATTTGAAGTGAGTTTATCTTTTGAGATGACTCTTCTGTAGCCAGTCATATTTTAAATGAAAAATATTAATTGGACCAGGCAGATAAATCTTCAGTTAGAGTACTGAGGGATTTTGTTCAGTATCATTATTATTTTGACTTTTTTTTTTTTTGAGACAAGGTCTTGCTATATTCCAGGCTGACCTCAGACTCATTGTGTAGCCCAGGCTGGCCTGGAATCCTCTTGCCTCAGCCTTCCAGAGAGCTGGGGATTATAACAGTTTTAAACTTGGTACATTATTAAGCACAAAAAGTGGTGCAAACCGTACAGAACATTGATGCATTTTTATCTTCAAATATGCTTCGCCTATGACATAACCACCTAAATTTATATTTATTTTTGCAGGTTTCAGAAGTAACAAATGTCCAAAGTAAAAAACCAGTAATACAAGTTTTAAGTAGCACAGTTTTACCGTCTACTTATCAGATTCGAATTACCACTTGTAAAACTGAACTTCAGCAGCTCATCCAACAAAAGCGGGAGCAGTGCAGTGCTGAGAGGATAGCTAAGCAGATGATGGAGAACGCTGAATGGGAGAGTAAACCACCACCGCCTGGTAAAGTTCCATTGATACCTAGTTGTCGTCCAGCCTATGTGCTGAAGCATAAAATCTAATGGAGGAATCTGTATGGGTTGAGTGTTCCTAATCTTAAAATCCAAAGTTTTAAACTTAATTTTAGGATTTAGGAGAAGTTCTGATTATGCATTTCCTGTTATAAGGATGGAGGTGGTTTGTAAAACCTTTAAAATCAGAAACACTTCTGGTCAAAGACATTTTTGATGAAGGATATTCAACCTGTACTTTACTAGGCAAAGGGAGTCAGGACAGAACTATCGCCCGATAAACCCAGAGAAATAAGCAATAAAAACAAAGAATCTTAAGTCATATTTGTGGAGGTGGGATCTTTTTAGCTATGGGTGCAGCTTGCAATGGCATGTTTAGGCCAGAGCTTAGTAATGTAGCCTGTCTGTCTCATTTTCCGGTTTGTAGTAGCAGGTTTTACTGGCCCAGTGTTACGCTGCTTTCATGGAAGGTCAGGCTTGTTCAGCTCCTGTTTTCATTTCCTGGAAAGCTTGCCATTTAATCCCTTAATATTAAGGAAGAGGTAGAACATTTCAAAAATACTAGATTCTTTCAAAAATACAACAAAAGCTCT
Organism: Dasyprocta punctata; assembly: GCA_004363535.1. Classification (NCBI taxonomy): domain Eukaryota; kingdom Metazoa; phylum Chordata; class Mammalia; order Rodentia; family Dasyproctidae; genus Dasyprocta; species Dasyprocta punctata. Next base: position 63,251 of record RJWM01005763.1, on the reverse strand, counting down.
TATAGCTCCCACTATTTAGTGATTATCCACCTTAAGATTTTGGAGAAACACTTCCTATATTCTGAGATTTAAAAGAAATTTAGAGATAGTTCAGGTGAAAGTGTAGCTCATCCCACGGTAATGTGACTGAGCTAACAGCTGATACCAGATTTGCGGTTTTTTAAAAAGTTAATGAGCTTCTGTATTTAGATTTTAATAATACAATTTAACTTGAAAACAGAAGAAACACGCAGTGTATTTATGTATAGACTTTAAAAAAAAAGCCATGTGAATTTCTTTAGGCTTTTGATATGGACTCAGGGAAGATACTGATATGAAATTAGTGATTTAAAGAAATAGAAAATATTTTTAAGTTGAAGTAGCATCTCTAGACATATAAATATTTTTTATAGCTGTTTCTGTTGTACATCAGTATTATTTACCAGTTCTGTTTAAAAACTAGAAAAATAAGACCACCAACTATGTACCTTGATGATAGACTCTGTCTTCCTAAGTGGCATTTTGTAGTTAAGTGGAGTTAAGTTATACATTTTATTCAGGAATCAGAAAAAAGTTGTCAAATTTTATAGTTTAAAAAATGTGCAATGACAGTTTGGCTCTTGATTTTTTTCTTTTCACACTTGAATAGTTTTATGAAATTGATTTTCTCTGAGGAAATGTTCAGCCCAGCCTGGTAGGTTTGCTAGACTTCATGACGAAGTGTTTTTTAGTCCCTTTCAAATTTAGCATATCTTCCTAAAAATCAGATTCAGCTGTTGTTCCCATAGTAGTAACCTGGAGATCTAAGGGTAAACATTTTGTTTTTATCTTAGGATGCCTCATGTTTGGTAATAGTCTCGGTTTCATTTTTGTTTCTTGGTGAAAAGAAATAATTTCTCAAATGACACTGTTATTGCTAAATTAGACACAATACTGACCTCTAGTACAGTATGATCTTTATTACTTTCTGTTCTATTTTAAAATCAAATAATTAAATATTACACAATTTTGTACTTTCTGCAAAAGATTAAAGATAAGATTGAAGACAGTTGCGATTCAGAATGGCTCAGACATTTCAGGGCCTTAGGGAATTTATAACTTATTATATAAAATGAATCAGACACAGGAAAGATGTATATAATAGAATTTACATAGAAGATTGCAGATATAAGGAGGGTACTGGAAAGTGTATAAACCTTCAAAGGTGGTAATTTATGATACTATTTGTACTAATATGTTTATGTCATAGAATAAATGATTGCAGGTAGAGAAGGAGTCAACCAACATCTTAGTGATTACTTTGTGACAAAGAAAATGTTAGGCTCTCATATGTTTGTTTATCCATATATTCATGCTTTGGGCTAAGTAATATACCCAGCGTTTTTACATTGGAAGACATTAAACAACAAAGAGTTTAAATAAGTAGCCCAGGGTCAGTTAAAATATGGCGAAGATGGATTTTTGAGACTTTAGTGCTCAGAGACTTTTAGACTCTCATCCATTCCTAGTTTTCCTAGGCTGAGATAATCATCATTACTTCATGCTGCTCAGTGGATGGTTAGGATCAAATCCTGGAAGCTCTTTGAGCAACACTTACTGTCTCAGTATCTTAGTTAATAAATAATAGTATCTGTCAGGGTCCAATAAACCACTCTGTTAACTAACAGTTGGTTCCTTTGAATTGCTTAGTTCTTAAGTTAGTTGTTGGTGATTGTAGATGGAGGGTGAAGGGAAAATTGTATTTGCAAACTGTAGTGTGAGATACACTTCTTTGCTTTATTTTAGGATGGCGTCCTAAAGGGCTACTAGTTGCACATCTTCATGAACACAAATCTGCTGTGAATCGAATTAGAGTCTCTGATGAACACTCACTTTTTGCAACATGTTCAAACGATGGCACAGTAAAAATCTGGAACAGCCAAAAAATGGAAGGGAAGACCACCACAACTAGGTAACATGATCAGGAATGGATCATTTAAGCACTCAAGTCAACAGATATTTATGTAGTACTTACTCTATAACAGCCACTATTTTAGGTGCCAGGGATCGGGTAGTACTAAATGGGGGGAAATTTTCTTATTCCATAGAGCTTACCTTCTAGTGGAAAGTGAGAGACAGGTATAAATAAGTATGACTTTGTGTTAAATGGTTTAAAAAATGCTACAAAACAAAATACAGCTGGAAAGGGGAATGGGAAATGCAGGTAGAGGTGAGGTAGAGGAGCATTTTAAATAAATTGGCCAGAGAATACCACATAGAGAAGAACAATGTTTGAAGGACTTAAAAAAAAAAAGTAGGGAAAGGAGCCATGTGGATGTGTTATGGAAGAGTATTTCAGGCAGAAGAAATAGGAATTTCAAAAGCCCTAAGGAAGAGACATTTTTGGTATGTTCACGGGACAGCAGACAGGCCCGGGTAGGTGCAGCAGAGCGAGCCAGAGGCAGAGGTAGGAGAAGCTAGAGATTGGGTTCAGGCTGTTGTGAAGGACTCAGACTTTGTGGGCTGGGAGCCTTTGAAGGGTTGTGAGTGGAGGAAAGACTGGCTTTTGTGTTGAGAGTAGAGTAGGAAGGTAGGTAGGGCGAAACAATTAGGGGACTATTACAGTAATGAAAGGAAGACAAGATGGTGGCAGACGCCTGTTAATAACAATGTTGTTAAGGAGAAAGGTGCATATTCTGGAAATGTTTTGATGTTAAAGCCAGCAAGATTTGCTGGCTTTTAGCCGGAATATGACATGAAAAATGTAAAAACTGATGAAATGGCCAGCTGTGTCAGGAAGACAGATTCCTTTCAGTAAGTATTTTAGATTTGTACAGCTTTATAACTGTGTCTCTCCCTGATTTACAGTCTGCCCAACTCCTTTTTCTTTTCTTTTGCTCTCCTTTTTTTGAGACTGGCTCTTTCTATGTACCGCAGGCTGGCCTTGAACTTACTATGTCGCACAGGCTAGCCTCAAACTCCTGCCAATCCTCCTGCCTCAGCTCCCAAGTGCTGGGATTACAAGTGTGTGGCCACCACACTTGGCTTCTGTCTTTTAGTTCAAATATCATGTTATTTGTTCTTTGCCTAGTTTGGTCTGAAAAGAAAGCTACTAGAAATCAAAATTGAATCTCACCTACGTGAAAGGATGTGGTTGTCTCTGATGCTTTTCTCATTATTGGTTTATTGACCATAATGAGGCAAACTATCAAACAAAAAGTATCTTTGATAACTAAAATACAGTGGTACCTTAGTTCATGAAGTTAATTGATTTTACAGAATTAGGGAAGATGGCCCCACTGGTGTTTCTCTTGGGGAGATGCCTGGGGTTGTGTTTGTCATCTGATGTGGAGTTTGTGAACAGAGTGAAATTTTGTCAAATCCTTTTATTTGAAAACAGAATTATTTGTGAACAGAAGTGTTGGTGAACAGAGGCATTACTGTAATTTAAGCTTATTTGGCTGATTTTATGCTAATTATGCATTTTTTGAAAGGACTTTTTGTTTTAAACTATGTTTAATGTTTTTGTTTATTTGCTCTTTCCATTGTATTTATCAGAATGGAAATGCAAAAATCATTGAAAGAATTAGGAGTCTGTGTAGCAGTTTTTTAAATTAAGATTTTATCATGGAATTTTCAAATCTATGAGGAAAGGTTGAAATGTTTTACAGTACATTGATACACTTGTTTTATGTTTTTGTTTTTTGTCGCAAGATATTGAACCCAGGGCTTCATGAATGCTCAGTGTACACTCTGTCACTGAGCTACACCTCCAGACACCGTTTCATTGTTATTTCAAAGGAAGTTGCAGATATCAGTACATCTAAAATCTTCACCATGCATATCATTAACTAAGTTCTTTGTTTACTTATTTTTTCATTTTGTGTGTGTGTGTGTGTGTGTGTGTGTGTGTGTGTGTGTGGTACTGGAGATTGAACCCCTGGAGCTCACACTGAGCTATGCCCCCTTGAAGGCAGATGTCTTAGGTTACTCAGGCTGGGTTTGAACTTGAGGCCCTTCTGCCTCAGTCTTGCAGCATCCTAGTATAACCAACTTTGTCCCTCTTAGTTCTTGTTCTGAGGCAGCAAAGGACACCACAACAAAGTAGTAGGGGCATGGTTTATTAGAAAGAACAGAAAAAGGCCCTTAAGGATCAGAGGACATGCAGAACTGCTTTTTGCTTCTTGCCAGACTTCCTGTGGCAGGGTGGGGTGTAGGCATCACTCTTCTTTTCAAACATACAACTGCAAGGATCATAAACTCCACAACACTAATAAATTAAAGAGGCAGAGTATAAAGGAAGATGGTTTATTTGGAAAAGGAAGGAAAAAGAGAAGATTGACAGTTGCTCTGAAAGAGTAGGGGGCATCAGAAGCAAATACCCATGGGTCTTTGTCCTCAGCTTCTTTTTATTTAGGAATAGTGATTTCCCCTGTCCCTTGTGGGCAGGTGGAAGTTGTCCCTGTCTGATTGGCTCTCTGGTCTTCTTTGATCCTGACCTTGGTCGCCTCTCTCTCCATTCTTTCTGGCCTTTGGGTTCTTCCTGTCCCTTTGGATGGTTAAGTGTGTAGGGGGGCGATATCCTTAGTAGGGAGATAAATCAGAGTTAATTAAGTAAAGGGGACCTGTGTGTATGTGATGCAATAATGTAGTGATGTTAAAGTGAGAACATATAAATAGGTGTAGGTGCCTTTTACATATTAAATAAGAGTCTTTAGGTAGTTGCCACTTATCTCATTTGCATTTTAGCAGAGGTGGGTGAAGGGGCTGGTTTCCAGGTCTTTTATGTTTGTGGCTTCCTCCTTCCTAGGATAAATTCTTATGGTAATTATGTTATCTGTCAAATTCAGGACTGTAACTTCAGAGAGTTTTAAGAAAGGTGCTTAGAGGCCTCATTCAAATGAAGTGAGAAAGCCAAGTAGCATAAAATCCTAGTAAGACTCAGGGTATTTTATTAGTATCCTCTGATGGAATACAGTTCAAACATCTTCCCTGCAGGGCTTTTGACAATATGTATCGTGAGGTGTTATAAAGAAATAACCTAAGAATAATAGTTTATTGGCTATTAAGTGAATAGTTTTAAGGCTATTCAGCTTGCCTTTATTTAGAATTGTTAAAAAAAAAAAAAAAACCCAAATTAGAAGCAAACTAAAAGTTCAGCAACAGGGGTAGATTTGTATAGTAAAAGAGCAGGCTTGTAATCCCAGCACTTGGAGGCTGAAGCCAGGAGGATCACTGTGAGTTCAAGGCCAGCCTGGGAGTTCAAAGCTATCCTGAGCTACATAGTGAGACCCTGTCTCAAAAAACAAACAAACAAACAAGCAAACAAAAAACCAACCAGACAACAAAAGAGAGAGAGGGAGAGGGAGGGGATGATGCAACTGTAAAACTGATGCGGCATTAAATTCTTTAGTATGAAGACAATAGAAATATTGTATAAAAGTACGAGTTCAAGAAGAGGATATGGACAGTTTGCTTTTGGAATGGCAGAGTAAAGACCTCTAAAATCTATTCCTCCATAAAAGCAGTGAAAATACTGGCAAAAATTGTTTTCTTAGAACTCTGGAAATAAAAATTTTGGAATTCCGTAACTGTTCAGTTGAGAAAAACATCTTACTCTCAGTAAGAAGAGTGAATCATGTGGTGTTTTAACTTACTTAATTTTAGCCCCTTGTATCCAGCTCTGTGGTAGCTTTGAAAACAAATAGCCCCCAGTTATAGTAGCCATGAAACTAGCTTCTTAGTGGGCACTGGAGGAGTCATAATGGCTTTGGTACTGCCCAGGTCCCCATCTCCAGAGAATACAAGTCAGACAAAGAAACGGGAAAGGGTGCCCAAAACACAGGAAGAAAAGCAGTTAATGGAAACTCTCTCAGTAATCCCAGGAACTAGACATGTGGACTTCAGCTGCTACAGATATGTTCAGAGAACAAAAAGAAACCATGTTTAAAGAAGTAAAGAGAACAGTGTCCCAAAGACTAAGAGAAATGGTAGATAACCAAACGGAAATTGTGGATTTGCAAGAACTGAAATAAAAAATTCACTGGGCAATCTTAATTACAAATTTCAACTGGCAAGAGAAAAAAATAATCGGAAAATTTACAGATAATTGACATTCAGTCAGAGGTACAAAAAGAAAAGAATAAAGAAAAATGAACAGATCTTGAGGAGACCTGTGGAGCTCCATCAAACATTTCAACACATGCACGAGTTTAAGAAGGAGAGCAGAGAGAATGTAGTCGTCCCTTGGTATCCAAGGGGGATTGGTTTCAGGATTCCTGCTGATACCAAAAGAGGTAGATGCTCAAGTCACTCATATAAAATGACATACTACTTGCAGATAAGCTCTGTATGTTCCAAAGGAGCGATACTACCTGGACATGTCATAAGCAAACTGTGAAAGGCAAAGAAAATCTTGAAAGCATCGAAAGAAAAGTGACTTAGTAATAGACATTTCATCAGAAGTGACGTAGGTTAGAAGTCAGAAATATGGTTGATATATTCAGTGAGAAAAGGAAAAGACTGTGGGTCAATAATCTTTATCTCGTAAAATTGTCCTTCAGACATAACAGTGGGCTTCAACATAAATAAAAACAAGAACTATATTGTTAGCATATTTTCTCTAAAAGGGAATCCTTTGTGCTGAAATGAAAAAGCATGGAACTGTAACTTAAATCCTTCTGAAGAAATAAGAGAAAAAGTAGAGCTAAAATCCTAAGTAAATATAAAAGAAGGTACAAATTATTTTTGCTTACAACTCTTTTTATCTGCTCTCTGATTTAGAATGACTACTGCATAAAGACATAAGATTGTGAGCTTGTAACAGAGTTATGTAACAATAGTACTGTATGTCAATAGTTGAATAGATGACGGAGGAGGGGAAACAACTATTGGAGCAAATTGTGTTTGTTAATGAAATGAAATTGGTATTTATCTGGTTGTTTTAAGATATCAGGTGTATTTTTTAGGGCAAAAACTTAAATTTGAAACTTTTAGTAAAATTCAGAAATTAAAACAACTTGAAAGTTGTAGTAAAAATCAAAAACATGGAAACAATAGGAAAATTAAACATTTAAGAAAATTCTTAAAGCAAAAGAAGACTAATAAAATGGCAACATAAAAATATTTAAGACACAACAAATAGCAAACTGTCAAATATGAGTCACACCATATTGGTGGTCACACTAAATGTAATCAAAAGATAAAAAGGATGAAAAAAATTTGATCCAATTATATGCTGTGTACAGAGATACATTTTAGATTTAGAGGCACAAATAGGTTGAAAGTGAGGATTGGAAAAGACACACCAAGCAGATAGCACCTAAAAGAGAGGGGACATGGCTATATTAATATTCAACAAAAAATTTTTAAAATTGCTCCTAAAGTCGAATAGGGACATTTTATCATAATAATAGCATCAGGGCATCAGGAAGATGTGTCAGTTGTAAACACTGGTACCTTACAAGAGATGAAAGCCAAATACATGAGGCAAAAACTGACAGAATTGAAGGGAAAGTCACCTATATAAGTGGGAGACTTTAGTATCCCCATTTCAATATTGGTAGAACAATTAGGAATAAGATCAACAAGAAATCAAAGACTTGAACCTCACTATAAACCAGTCAGATCTAACAGGTATTAACAGAGTACTCATAACAGTAAGATATAATTTTTATGAAGTGTATATGGAATATGTTCCAGATTAAATCATATGTTCATAAACCAGCTTGAAAATTTAAAAGGACTGAAAGCATACAAAGTATGTTTTCCAGTCACAGTAAAACAAAATTAGGTAACAGATAGGAAGCTGAAAAGTTCACCAGTATACGTCGGTTAAATAGCATATTGGTGAATAGCTAGTGGTTCTAAGGGAAATTAGAACATATTTGAGATGAATGAAAATAAAAACACAGAATACTCAAACAGAAAATGCTGCTAAAGGGGTGTTTATAGCTGCAATAACTGAACCTGAAGAAACTGGCTAAAGAAGAGCAGACTTAACCAATGTAAGTAGAAGGAAGGAAGAAACTAATGAAATAAATGAAATAGAAATTATAAAAACAAAAACTGAAGAAAAATTTACATAAGCAGGAGTTGGTTCTTTGTAAAGCTCAACAAAATTGGCGAACCTTTATGATAGTGACCAATTAAAAAAAGAATAGAATCCTTACTAAACTCAGTACTTTTTAAAAAAGGGATATTACTTTTCACTTGACAGAAATAAGAGAATAGTATGAAAGGATTACTGTGAACACTTCTATGTCCCCTTCCCCCCCAACAGGAAAATCTGACTAGATTTGTAAACAACAAAAATAAAGTTAATATAACCAAGAATCTTCCCATAAACAATGTGTCAGTTTGAGGTGGCTGCATGGTGAATTCTACCACATATTTAAAGAATTATTACCCATCTTTTAAATAGTCTCTCAAAAAATAGAAAATATTTCTTGACTCATTCAATGAGGCACATAAATATTAACATGATACCACAGCCAGGCAAATATATCACAAGGAAACTAGAACCTGTACTGTAATTAATGTAGATATAAAGATCCTCATCAAAATAGAATCAGACTTGAATCTAGCATGTGAAAAGGATTATATAGCATGACAAAGTGCAGTTTATGCCAGGAGTTCAAGGCTGGTTCGATGTATGAAAATTAATGAGTGTACCGTGTGAATAATGGGTGAAGCCCACGCAATTATTTCAACACTTACAATGTAGTTGACAAATTCCAGTAAACATTTATGATTAAAACTAACTCACTGAACTAGTGATAGATGATAAAACCCACAACCAATACTATACTTAATGCCCAAAGAGTGAAAGCTAAGATGAAGAACAAAACAGTGATGGTCCATTCTTGCCAATTCCATTGAGCATTGTGCTTGAGGTTGCAGCCAGGCATTTAAGCAAGGAGAAGAAATCCAAAGGTACAGAAGTTGGAAAGGGAAAAGTGCAACTATTTCGATTAGCAACCAGCATGATCTAGTATATAGAAAGTATTAAACAACAGTTAAAAAAAAAGCACTGATGAGTGAGTTCAGCAAAGTGGAAGATAAAGTTCACTATACAAATATTAATTACGCTTCTATTTCCTAGTAATGAATAGTCCAAATAGAAAGTTAAGAAAAATTTCCAATTATAGTAGCACCAAAAAGAATAGTTATGAATAACTTTAATACAAAAAAGTGTAAGACTTGTGTACTAAAAGATAGAAAAGAAATTACAGAAGACCTAAATAAATGGAAAAAAATCTGTTCATGGACTGGAATTCTTAATATTGTTGAGATAGTGTATCTTTCTTAAGTAGATACATAGATTCAATACTATTTTTATGAAATTTCTAGCTTTATATTTCTTCAGACATTGACAGTCTGCCTCTAAAATTCATAAAGAAATTATAAGGGACCCAGAATAATCAAAACAATCTGAAAAGAAAAATACCAAATTGGAGGACTCAAACTTGGAAATTTCAAAATTTGTAATGAAGCTTCAATAATCCAAATAAGTGTGATTCTGCCGTAGGATAGGTCAGTGAATAGAACTGATACGCAGAAACACATTTATGGTCGTTGTTTTTGACAAAGGTGTGCGATGTTATGATGGAGGAAAGAATAACTTTTAATAGATGGTTCTGGGATATTCAGAAAGATGAATTTTCACAGGATTATTCAAAATGTATCATGGACCTAAAAGTAAGAAATCAAACTATAAAACATTCAGAGAAGATAAAGGCTTATAAATTTCCACGATCATATATTAGATAAGGTTTTTTGAGACGTGACATCAAAAGGACAAGTGATTTTAAAAAACAGACAAGTGAGACGTTATCAATATTATAAATCTTTGTGCTTTAAAGGACACGATCAAGAAAGTGAAAACACACAGAATGGGAAAAATGTATTTGACAAAGTAAATTGTAGATCTGATAAGGATCTGTTACCAGGAATATATAAAGAACTCTTACAGTTCATCAGTAAAAACACAAGTGACCCAATGAAAAATAAAAAATCAGATGTTTCTCCAAACAGGACCAAAAAGCATTGTTAGTTACTAGGGCAGTGCAAATGAAAACCACAATGAGATGTCATTTCACATTAACTGCAGTGACTGTAGGGCAGAACAACGACAAAAATAACAAATGTTGATGAGGACGTATGTAAAGAAATAACAAATGTTAATGGAGATGCAGAGAAATTTAAACTTTACATATTGCTGATGGAAAAAACATAGCTGAGCAACTATGGAAATCATTTTGACAGCCTCTTAATATATGAAATGCAGAGTTGCCCTATGACTCCACAGTTCCACTCCTCAGTATGTACACAGGATATGTGGAAATATGCTTACACAAGCTCTATACATAGATGTTCTTAGCGGCCTTACTCACTTTAGCCAGAAAGTGGAGACCACAATGTCTACCAGCTGATAAATAGATGAACAAACGTGGTCTATCTATACAATGGAAAAATAGCCATGGAAGGGGAAGGAGTACTAATACATGCTGCAACATGAATAAAACTTTAAAATAGTTTGCTAAGTGAAAGAAACCAATTCCAAAGACCACATTTTTTGTGATTCCATTTATATTAAATATTCAGATTAGCAAATTCATAGAAACAGAAAGCAAAATGAGTAGTTGTCACTGAATGACCAAGACTGGGAGGAAGGGACGTTGTGGAATGACAGTGAGTGCAGAGTTTCTTTTTGGGGTGATAAAAATGTTCTGGAATAAGATAATATAATGGTTGCAAACTCCTTTTAAGGGTGGATTTTGTAGTGTGTGATTTAGATGTCAATATTAAAAGAGGTAAAGAGAACACAGTGCATTGAGAGACAAAGCATCTCTGCCATTACCTTATCCTTGGCTCTCTTCTTTACTCATTTCCAGTACTGCATGGGCCACATTAGGCATTGTGTTTGAGGTGCATGTCCCCACAAAGATTCGTGATATATGGATTTTATAGCAGCATTATTTGTAATAGGCCAAAAGTAGAAACCATATGTTCATCAGCTGATGACTAGACAAACAAATATGGTATATCCAACAATGGAGTTATATCAGCTATAAAAAGGGGTGAAGCACTATGTGGTACAACGTAGATAAACATGACAGCATGCTACGAGAAAGGAAGCAGATACAAAAAGCCATATAGTGTATGACTGCATTTATATGAAATGCCCAGAATAGGAAAGTTCATAAAAAATTAAGATTATTTGTTATGGGGGGTAAGGAGAGGAGGAAATGGGTTATAACTGCTAATGAGTATGAGGACAGTTGTGTTTTTGGGTTTCTTAGGAATGATGAAAATAACCTAGAATTGGTGGTGATCTATGCAAAATTCTGTTAATGTGTTAAAAATCACTGTATTGTACATTTAAAAATGTAATCTATGTATGAAAATTACCTCAATAAAGCTAATTAAGAAAAGTGAACTCGAGAGGTAAGTACCGAAGAGTGGAAGGATAGATAAGAAAACATTGTGTGTTTCTCTCTAGGTGTTATTATAAATGTTTTTACTTTCCTGTATTTCTTTGCATTTAAATAATTTTAGTCCATTTATTATGCATTAGCTTGTACAATAAAATGAAATAAATTACTGAAGATTAATAAATGTGTTGATTAGAGATTGTGACCTTTTAGAGATATGGCTCTTTTGAAATGTAAAGATACAATCTGTATGCAGAATATTGAAGGTGGAAATTGGTGGTAATGGAAGGTATTCTGTCTACATCACAAATTTGCAAAAGTTGAGAATTTAAAGGAGAAAGATTAGGAAAAGACTGCTTGAGAGGTTCATTGTGGAAGAGACCAAATACAAATTTTGCATTTATAAATGTTTTAACAGCTTACATATTACAGTAATACCTTGGTTCCCAAACACTTCAGTTTGCAAACAAAAGTGTTCAACAAAATTTTGCTTCTGTTCCCAAGCTACGTCTCAATGACAGACACAACTGTGGCCATCTTCCAACACAAACATAAATACAGGCATCTTACCTAAAATTGTAAAACAAATTAAGTTTGTAAACTGAGGTCTCACTGTGTTTAATCTCTGCTGTGATCCTATTAGGTAAGTAAAGCACTCTTTATTTTCTGGATGAGTAAAGTGAGGCACAAAACAGATCAAGTAGCTTGACCAAGGTTTATATAGATAGTTGGAAATGAAACTTTGGTTCCTATAGCCAGGCTGTTGGTAAGGAATTATGGGATGAATGAAAAGTGTAAGAGCGAGGGTTTAAAGTGTTGTGAAAGTTGAAGAATTGAATTAGGACCTTAAGTACCAGGGCTCTGGTTAGACAAAGGGAAGATCAATCTTTCTATGATAGAAGTAAGTGAAGGTGGCCATTTGTGATTATCACAATACAATAAAAGGTGGTTTTGTACCATTGCTTTTGAGGGAAGACTGTCATTTTTGTTAGGAAATCAGGAAGATAAAATGGACTGCTGCTATGTGAATATTTGATATTAGCAATAATGTGCTTGTGGCTGTTTCAGAAGTGATATCTTACTTTTCTTTCACTCAGATCTATTCTTACATATAGTCGAATCGGAGGGCGAGTCAAGACACTGACATTTTGCCAAGGCTCCCACTACTTAGCCATAGCATCAGATAATGGTGCTGTCCAGCTTCTTGGAGTTGAAGCTTCTAAGCTGCCCAAGTCTCCTAAAATCCATCCTCTGCAAAGCAGGTAACTGTGTCATTTTTTAAACCTTGTATTTAGCACCCTCTCCCCTGTACCCTGCAATATAGTTTGGATCACTGTGACCCCTTACTCTACACTTCTTTTTTTAAGGCCATGAAATAAGTAAGACTAACCATCTCACGTAGTTAGTTTTAGAAGACAATGTCTTTGTGTCTTATTTGCTGCCAATTCATAGAAGAATTAGAGATGCAGTTTTGAACTCACCATACCAGACTGGAATCTGCTTAAATAACATAATTGTTACATCATCTATCTAACTACTGAAAATATACCTCTGTCTAACTGATACTGAGGTTTTACATGTTTTGTTTTGTTTGTTGCATTTTGTTTGAGATAGGGTATCACAGTGTTATCTGGCTGGCCTTGAACTCACTATGTAGCCCAAGCTGGCCTTGAACTCACAGTGATCCTCCTGCCTCTGCCTCAGCCTCCCAAGTGCTGGGATTATAGGCATGTGCCACCATCCCCAGGTTTCCTTAAAGAAAACAATAACAGCATTCTCTTGCTTGGCATTAAAATCTCTGAAGTTGATGGGAATATAGATTTTTTTAGCTGGGCATTGTGGTGCACACCTGTAATCCCAGGACTCCAGAGGCTGAGGCAGGATCACTGTGAATTTGAGACCAGCCTGGGCTATATAAGTGAGTTTGAGGTCAGCCTGCATTACATAGCAAGACCCTCTCTCTCAAATAAAAAAAGAAAAGAAAGAATTTTTTAGGTATATGATCTATTATTTTAAAATGCTCATTAGTTTTATTTAGGAATTTGTTTCACTTCTTATAAATTGTAGTTGTTTACAAATTAAACACATGCAAAATGAGATATTCAAATATAAAGCAGTTCAGTTTTTGGCTGATCAGTATGTATTATGCACTGAGGATTCCAAAGAGAGTAAGATATGGTCTCTAAGAATATACAGATTAGTAAGAAAAATAGACAAGAGGCAGTTCTAGTGTAATAGGGTGGGTGATACGCCATGGTTTGGGGACAGCAGGAGCCTACTTGAAGGGATAGAGAAGCATACAGAGGACAAGAAGTGAGTTAGTCTGAAACTGCGAGGTTTGCAAAAGGCATGCCAGGTAGAAGTGTTGAACCTCACAGAAAGAAAGCAAAGTGAAACTTTTAGTGGATAATAACTCATGGTCATTTTATAGCTTAAGGCAGAAAAGAACACCTAGGAATCGTTTTGTTTTTATTGTTCTGTTTTCTTTTAAAAGTATGTGTGTTTTCAACACATTCCCTAAACAGATTTCAGCAACTTTTTCCAAAACATATTATAGATGGTGGGCTTTCACTGACTAAATACATGCCAGTTTTCCTTACATGTTGTTTTGGCAGAGGATGAATGTAGGGCCAGACATACATATTCTGTGCGTGGTTATCTCACAGTGGACCTCATTTTTCACTGTGAATGTCTTGTCTTTAAGCAAATATTTGCTGCCTACAGCAGAAGACCTTGCCAGAAAATGTAGATTTTACTGTATGTACCTCACTCTAATTTTACTATACCTAACTATAATTTGCTACAAAGAAACCTTGCTGTAAGTCATTTGTTTCATTCACCTTATCAGCCGTTATCATGACTCTTATGAATTAGAACTTATGTGAAGAATCAGTTCATATTTTATTTGACATCTTGATTTTCATCATTCCTCTATAGAAAAATATAATCACAAGTAGAATATTTATAAATATAAGGTTTATTTAAGATAGGAGTCAGCAAGCTGGGCCTGGTGGCTCATGCCTTTAATCCCAGCACTCTGGGAGGCTGAGGCAGGAGGATCATTGTGAATTCGAGACCAGCCTGGGCTACATAGTGAGTTGAAGGAAGCCTGAACTACATAGTGGGACCCTGTCTCAAAAAATAGGCTCAGGGATTTAACTCAGTGGCCTAAGTGCCTGCCTGACAGGCATGAGGTTGTGAGTTCAATCCCTGGTCCCCCCCACCCCCCAAAAAAAGGAGTCAGCAGACTATAGCCTAGTGTGGTCCACAAAGTGAGAATGATTTTTGTGTTTTTAAATGGTTATAAAACAAAATAAGAATATGTAAGACATACGTTTGACTGAGAACTTCTAAAATGTTGACTATAGAAAATGTTTGCTGGTCTCTAAAAGATGAAAATATAATAGTCTGTGTAAAGGAGCAGTATGTAGTAGTCTCTGAGGCTGGCTGGTGTGATTTATCATGTTTTCATGTTTGTTTTATTTGCAGGGCTGGGGACCCATCACATGTTCTCATGCAAGCTGGGCATGTGATCTTCAACTGAGCTACATCCCCAGCCCTGTGACAATCAAAGTTTTCAAAGTGCCTCAGCTTGAAAAAAACTGATAATGGTAGAATAGTGCTCCGCAATACCAAGAGATAAACTACTGGCTTATGCAGCAACAGTGCTGACTTAAATACATTTTGCTAGGAAAAAAATAGATCTAATTGGAGAGAAGTTAAATTCAAAAGGCTATGCATTGTATGTTTCCATTTATGTGACATTTCGGGAAACAAAGTTACAGGGAGGAGAACAGATCAGTGGTTTCTGCAAATTGAGGAAAAAGGTAGATGACTACAAATGGGCTGCACAAAATAATTTGGTGATACAGACACTTTTCCGTGGTTCTGTGGTGTAAGGTGCAAGCCTATATATTTGTCACAACCCATGTAATGTAATTGTATTCCACAAAAAAAGTGATTTTATTATGTGTAAATTTTAAAAAATCAACCAGAATATACAGGGAAAGACAGAACATGGTTTGTAACAAATGAACTTGTTTTACAAATGAATGATGTGATCACATGGATATACACCAGTGAATGGAGGAGCCAACCTGAGTAACTTGGGAAAACAAGGCTAGTGACAAAAGGAACTGAACTCAAAACATTGTATCCAGTTGGTTATTTTTCACAGGAGTGTGGTTTAAGAATTCTGAAGCTACTTTACCTTCTCAGGTTAAAAGAAATGAGTAAATGTATGGTAGATAAGGAGAGTCAAGTTTCTTACTAATGGAGAAAGAAGGTACAAATAAGTGGCCAGGCTAGAATGAACTGGTCCTGGACAGGAGTTGGAGATTTCAGTATGGACCAATGATACACATGCTGCATGTATATGTGTACAAATAAATAGGTAGAGAAACACAGATGTATCTAGGTACATGAAGCAGTATTGATATTATTGCTGATGAAAACATCAGACAAATTCAAATTCAGGGATATTTTACAAATTAACTAACCAGTAATCTTAAAAAATACCAAGGTTGCAAAAGACTGAGAAACTGTCA
The DNA here is from genome assembly GCA_004363535.1 of Dasyprocta punctata. NCBI lineage: Eukaryota > Metazoa > Chordata > Mammalia > Rodentia > Dasyproctidae > Dasyprocta > Dasyprocta punctata. The sequence continues at coordinate 47,311 of RJWM01005763.1, read as the reverse complement.
CAGATTGAAAGTGACTCTGGAGACATAAAAACTCAGTGCCATGTGGCATCGTAGATTGGATCTTGGATCAGTAGAAGAATACTTGTGGAATACCAGTTGATAGTATCAGAATGTATTCTATACTGGTCCCATGGTTAATTTCTGTTTCAATGGTTCTGTGGTTATATACAATGAGGGGAAGCTGAGTGAAGGGTATACAGCGACTGCAGTTTTTGTATTTCTTCTATAAGTGTAAAATCATTTATGCCTCAGCTACAATTGTCTTCATTGGGTCACATAATTTTTAATTCTTGACAAGGGATAAGATATACATATACCTTAAATAGAAATCACTGCATTTTTGGTGACTGGAAAAGTTTTTGCCTTTTGCTTTGTGTATTTTTGTAGAATTCTGGATCTGAAGGAGGATGGCTGTGTTGTGGACATGCACCACTTCAACTCGGGGGCACAGTCTGTCCTTGCCTATGCCACTGTGAATGGCTCTCTGGTTGGCTGGGACCTCAGGTCTTCAAGCAACGCGTGGACATTAAGGCATGATTTGAAGTCAGGCCTCATCACCTCCTTTGCTGTGGACATCCACCAGTGCTGGCTCTGCATTGGTGAGTGACCGTCAGGTCATTGGCTGGGTTTTCAGTGTCACTAATGGCCTGTGGTTGCCGTCTTGTCGGTGCTGGTTTTTCTTTTTTCCTTTTGTTGGTCATATTCCCTAACTCCTTTTCTTTTTTTCATAACTGTGTGGTAATATATGATTTATTTTTCATTAAGAGGCACATTTGAAAATGAAATCAGCATCACAAGGTATACAACAGATTCCTTTCTCCTTGTGCTTAAATGAACCTTTTTATAATTACAGCGATCAGATTTGCTGGTATCTTCTTATTCTACAAGGGAAGTAGCAGTCTTGATTTAAGGAGAATAGTGTTTGAGTTTGGGCAGACAGTTTTAAATTCCAGTGACCTCAGGCAAGCTGTATAATTCCTCTTTCTCAGCATCCTCATCTTCAAGTGGGACTAATCCTTTCAGAGTTTGCTTTGAAGATTTAACAAGCTAAAGGTGTCTGTCAGTGCCTACAGTGGGAGAAGAGCGAACAATGATTTCTCATTTTGTTCCCCACCCTTTGCAGTTGAAAGTGTAGCTTGTGATCTTGCTTACTTCTGTTTTGTTGGTAGTTTTTAAGTGTTTGATTATGTCAATGAATTCTGAAAAATATATACAATGTATGATCATCATAAATAGTATACAAACATTTCTACCATTTTCTCATATACCTTTCATTCAATGCCCTCTTCCTAGACCCTAACAAAACCTCATCTGATTTGTTTCCATAGTGTTAGCCCTTTCCAGATTGTCTATAATAAGAATCATGTAGTACATACCTTTTTTCACTAAGCATAAAAGCTCGTGAGACTTTTCTATGTGGTTGCATATGTCAGGAATTTTTAATTTACTGTTAATATTCCATTTTATGAATAATTTGTGTATCCATTCTCTAGTTGATGGATAATTGAGTGTTTTTTGTTATTTTAGTTTTTTTACCTTTTTTGAGTAAACCTGCAAAAATTTGGAAATAGGTTTTTGTAAGGACATATATTTCCATTTATTTCAGGATACATACCCACAAATGGTATTGTTCATCTAATTTTTAATTGATAAATTGTATATAGATGTATTTATGGGAAACAATGTGACATTTCATTTTATGTTTACATTGTAGAATATACTACCAGACAATTATCAAGTCCCTCATTTCACTGTTTTTTAAACTGGTGATATTTGTTGCACTGCTGTTGCATTAAAAAATACTAATCCAGAAATATTGTAACCTTTCCTACCTGTGGAGTATGAATATTTTGGTTGAGAGGCTAGTTCTTTTTTTTTTAAATGAAAAAATAAAACCAGATTTTATAACAAAATAGTAAGAGGATAATACACTGTGTATATAGTTATCTTCAAAGTAGTTACTCAGTACAAAATGTAAACCAAAATGATTCTTACAGAAAAGAACCAAGTAGATAATAACGAAAAGCTTTTTTTCCAGTGAACTGAGATAAACTAGTAGTATAAATGAAACAAATTTGCATATATATTGAAGTATTTTTGAAACAGCAGAATATATATAATTTGGGGAAATATTTGAACTTCTCCCTACTTTCGATTTATCTCTCTCCTATTTTGCTTTTTATTTGTATATATAGATATATAGACACAGTATTTCTCTTAAAAGAGAAACCATGTGATATTTAAGCTTGTGTGTCTGACCTACATCAGTTAACATTATTTTCTTAAGTTGCATCCATTTACCTCCAAATAGTGGCATAGTACTCCATTGTGTATAAATACATTTTCCTTATCCATTCATTGTTGATGGACATGCACACTGTTTGCAAGATCTAGTTATAAATTGTACTGCTATAATCATAGATATGCATGCATCTCTGTAATAAGATGATTTTAACTTTTTTTGGAAGATACCTACAAAGGGGCATAGCTAGGTCAAATGGAATTTCCATTTTTAGTTTTTGAGGAATCTCCACACTAATTTCCATAGTGGTTGTACTAGTTTACATTCCCACCAACAATGCAGAAGAGCTCCTTTTTCCTGTACATCCTCTGAAGCATTTGTTACTAGATTTTTTGATGATAGCCATTCTTCCTGGGGTAAGATGGTATCAGTGTAATTTTAATTTGTATTTCTCTGATGGTCAGCCATGATTAGCATTTTTTCATGTATTTATTGGCCATTTGTAATTCTTCTGAAGAGTGTCTATTCATTTTGATTGCCCATATTTTGATTGGGTCTTTTGTTTTGAGGAGTCTAATTTTTTTTAGTTCTTCATATGTTCTAGATGTTAATCTTCTGTTTGTGGAATAGCTGGCATTTTTTTCCCCACTCTGTCGATTGTCTCTTCACTCTGTTGATTGTTTCCTTTGCTGTTCATTCAGAAGCTTTTGAATTTGATATGATCCCATTTGTTGCTTCTTGGTATTATTTCTTTTTCCTTTGGGATTCTGTTCAGAAAGTCTTTGCCTACACCTATGTCTTAAGAATTGTACCTATTTTATCTTCCAGTAGATTGTAACATTTAGATTTTTGATCCATTTTGATTTTTGTTTAGTACATGATGAGAGATACAGGTCTAGACTCAGTCTTCTGCATGTGGACATCTACTTTTCCCAGCACCATTTATTACAGTTCCTCTAGTGTGTTTTCGGCTTCTCAAAGATCAAATAGCTATATGTGCCTGGGGTTGTTTCTGCTTCTTCTTTTCTGTTCTGTTGATCCACATGCCTATCTCACATATGTTTGTGATGAAAACATTTAAAATTTCTTCATTTAGCAATTTCAAAACATACAGTGTATTGTTATTAATTATAATGGCCATTCTGTGCAATAGATCACTAAAGCTTATTCCTCCTAGGAACTTTTTGAACACTTTGATCCTTGTCAACCCTTTTCTCATCCACCTTCTCCTTTTCCTATGTGTTTTAAGTGTTGCCCTCTTCCTCATAGCGCTTTGAAGCTGCCCTTGAGAAGTTACCACACCTTACTATTTTCCTCTCAGAAGAATTACAATTGTATTTAACTTAGGTTTCTAGATTCCCTTCTGTTTGCATATTTGTGATATCATTAACTACCTGTTTTTTCCAGTATTACTTTTTATATAGCTTATGTGGAATGGATTATTTTTTGTCTTTTTTGTAAACAAATTGCACAGGTACAGGAACTTGTAATGCTACATCTAGTACAGTAGATATCACACATCTACCGGATTAGCAGATGGCAGTGATGCCGCTCAGGCCGCCTTCCACCATCGTTTGAGTCCTTGTCCTAGAGCGGAGCAGGCTGACTTCGCAGAGGGCCCCAGGTTGCCCTTGGTGTTCACTGCCCGCCAAGGGATTGGATCTCTCCCAGGGACTGGAAACCAGTTCCTGAATGTGCTCTGTCACGACCAGTTGCTCGGCGTTGGAGCAGGCATTATTCCTTTGGGATAGAGGCAGAATCTTCCCTTCTGCAGGGTTTAAGTTGCTGTGAGCAGATGCAGAGGTACTCACCCCACTTTCTGCTGTGATTAGACGCTCAACCCTATCTCCAGAGTGCCTTAGAGAAAAGTGTACGTGGGAAGTGCTCATAATCTGATGATAGCTACAAAAGCTGCTACCACTTTGGACTCTAAAGTGATCTTTGGACATCAGTAAAACATCTCTGTTATTTAAGGCAGTCTGAACGTCTTGACTTACCAAATTCAGTTTATATCTTCTCTAGAGCTTCTCCTTTGTGAGTGCCTTTGGCAGTTAATAACAGTGTCAGTATTTAATGAATTATTCCTTCTGAATTTACATTCATTAGACAGTAATGTAATAGCATTATGATAATCACCTCATATCTGTTAATTAAAAACTTGTGGTGCTGTTTGAAACTGGGGAGAGAGCTTCATAAAAACAAAGCCTTTTCCTATGTGACTAAAGCAGTTTTAAAACACATTAATAATCAAATTTTAAAGTGCTTTGATCATTAGGTAAACTCTTTTTGTGCTTTCTCGTCTTTAAGGTACAAGCAGTGGTACTATGGCTTGTTGGGACATGAGGTTCCAGTTGCCGATTTCCAGTCACTGTCACCCTTCCAGGGCACGAATCAGGCGCCTCTCCATGCACCCACTGTACCAGTCTTGGGTGATTGCAGGTAAGGTGGACTGGCTTTCATAACTGGGGTTGTTTCTTGGAAAGTGCATTATGTCCTGTTGTAAAAACTCATGTTTTTAGAGTTTTAATTTTATATATGAACCAAATGCGTAATTGCATTCCGATTGTGGAAGTTCCCATCACTGATACTTCACTGTCATCTCATATTTATTATGTTTAGAAACATTCTACTCTGTTGCTGCTACTACCCTCCATTCCTGTCCACCACGCTTTTCCTTCTTTACTTTCACCTGTATTCCCTATTTTGTTAAAACTGCCACCATTTTCCTTGAAATCTTAAGTTAGAAACCTTGACTCTTCCTCTTAGTTGCCATTTCTTGCTGACACGTTTCTGCGGTGTTTCTTGCAAGTTCTCCTTTCCTTCCCTTATGCACTTACTTTGCTTCACACGGATCCTTGGTCAAGACTCTTATGCAAGTCTTTGGAACTAATTTTCCTCATCTGTAAAATGTGGGTGAAAATACTGAATGTGTACAGTTTCAGGAATTGAAGTAAAAAAAGCACATAGTCTAGCATACAATTAATGTTTGATAAATAATAGCTTTTTATTCTTGTGCTTTCTCACTAGTGCTCTTGTTTTTAGACTCTTTGTGATCCCTTCTGATACACGTTGCTCATCTCATGCCCTGGTGTTGTCAGAGTTACCATGCCACCGGGTTCGATGACCACTTCTGAGTCCTCCTCTTGAGTTATCATTTGGTCAGCTGTACCTTTGGCGTCTTTTAAAAAATACTTTGCTTACCTGGTTCCAAGGTAATTTCTCTCACTTTTCTTACTTCTTGACCCACTTGTCCCTCTTTATCTTCCTAACTTTTAAACTGTGGTCTCCCTTTAAGTCTTTGATCTTAACCTCTTGTCCTTCTGCACAGGCTCTGTGTGTGATGTCGTCCAGTCCCGTGCTTTAAATACCGTGTTTATTCAAGTTTTATATCTGTATACCAAAAAACCCTCCCCTAAGATTTCCATTAGGCATCATAAACTTCATATGTCCAAACCGAATACTTGATTTCCTGTTTGCTGAGTGTTTCCTCTATTTCCTCATATCCTGAGGGAAACTTGCTCTTCCTGTGGGATCCACTCAGTAAATGGAAACTACTGGATACTTAGCAGAAGTCTGGTGTCGCCCTTGACATTTCTCATCCCACCTCCAGTCCATCAGCCAGCCCTGGCAGCTTTGTCTTAAAATAGATCCAGTATTTGACCACATTTTACTGCTCAAAAACTTCACTGTCTCCCAAGTCTAAACCACTGTGATCTCTTGCCTCTTTTAATGCAGTAGCCTCTTAACTCTTTGCTTCTCTGTGTATCCCTTATAGTTGGTTTTTTTTTTTTCTTTTTCTGCTTAATACTTTCTAATGATACCTTATTCCAAATGATAGAGAAACTCCTTACTGTGGTTCAAAGACTTTCGGGGAGCTGCCCTCTTGCCCACTCTCTGACCTTCTCATTAGGATTCCAGCAGGAAAACGATGGCACATTGAAGGTCAGAAGATTTGTTTTCAGGGAACTTTTACAGAGGTGAGGGTGTAGGTGTTCCACAAAAGAAAGTGCAGTGACATGGGATTAGTAACAGCAGAGTGCCACTAGAAGGTATCCAGGGGAGGGTCTGAAATGGGGAAAGATGTTGAACCTTGAGGGTAACAGTTATTTTGAGGTGAGCAATACCACCAGCCTGCATGAGCAGTGTGACTTTTTACTCCCCCTTTGGTCTCCTACTGGAGCTCTTCATAAGCATGTGTTAGTTTTCTGTGACTGCTGTAGCAAGTTTATTGAACACAAAGTTGGTGGTTACAACAACACAGTTATTTTCTAACAGTTTTGGAGGCCAGAAGTCTGTGGGCCAAAATGAAGATGACAGCAGGACCACACTCCCTCTAGACACTCACAGTGAGGATGTCGCCTTGCCTTGTCCTGCCTCTGTCCAGGAGCACAGCATCTTGGTTCTTTGTTATATTACTTTATGCTACTGTTGTCAAGTCTGCCTTCCTTTTATGAGGATGCTTGTGATCGCACTTCGGGCCCTTCCGGACAGTCCAGACTAATTCCCACCTCCAGGTCCTTAGAATTTCAAAGTCACTTCGTCCTTTAAAGTAATATTTATAGGTTTCAGAAAATAGGATCTGGGTATCTTTGGGGGCCATTAGACTGCCGCAGGCCAAACCCCTCTAGAAGGCAGAGGATGGGAGGGCTGTTGGTGTGGTTCATACAGGTCTGCTGTAGAGCAGCGACTGCGCAGTAAAAATCACCGCTGCCCTTTCTCCTAGTAATCGCTTCTGCTTCAGCCACGTCAACGCGTTCCTTGAACTAAGCACACTCCTGCTTCAGTGCTTTTGTAGTTTTTTGTTTAGTGTCTCCATTAGACTGGAATTTCCATGCAAAAGGGAATTTTTCTGCTTTGTTTGCCCTCTTTCCAGTGCCTAGAACAGTGACTAGCCCATAGTAAATAGTACTGGCTCGGTAATATTGCTAAGTGAGAAAGCCTGGGTGTACTGTTGTTCCCATCCCACAGTAGGTAGGGGGCAGCTGCTGTTAGGCCTGCAGTTGTCACTTTTTGTCATCTGCCTCTCCTCCCTGTCACAAATACGCTTCAGTTGGACCAACTACTTAGATTTCTCCAAGACACTCAGATTTTTCCTTGATGTTTCTTGCCCATTCAGTTCTTTCTGGCCAGAATGGCTACCTGCCACTTGTGTCTGTCCAGCTTTACCTTTAAAGTCCCAGCTAAAACATCTTGCCTGTCAGGTAGCCATGTCTCTCACCCATGAGATGAGAACTTTTTTTTCTCTCAGGTGGAACTTAGCACACTTTGTTTCATTTTTTGTTTTTTGGGTTTTTTTTTTTTTTTCTTTTTTGGGGAACAGGATCTTGCTATGTTTCAGGCTGGCCTCAAACTCAGCATTGATCCTCCTCCCTCAGCCTCCCCAGTGCTGGGATACAGGTGTGTGCTGCCATACTTGGCCAACACCTGGTTTCTTACTCACTGTCTTCATTTTTCCTCTACTTCTAGACTACAGGTCTCCCTCCCTCCCTCCCTCCCTCCCTCCCTCCCTCCCTCCCTCCTTTCTTCCTTTTTTTTCAAATCCATTTTATTTCAAGAAGAAAAAGAAAAAAAAAATTAAAACAAAAATTCAAAACATGCCAATCAGGGGGCAACAGTGGTACATACATTGCACATTGTCATCCCCAAATCATTCACCCAGGGCACAGGACATCTGCATTCAGTTGTCTGAACAATACCAGCACAAATCTTTTTCTTCAGTGTACTCACAGAAATCAGTAGTATAACTATCTTTACTATTTTTTATATACATATACATATGTTGTTTCAGCTTCTCACACAAATGAGACAGTACAATATTTACACAAGTGTGTCTTATTTAATTCACTGAGTATGGTCTCAAGTTACATCCATTTACCTATGAAAGTCTCCAGTTTATCCTTCTTTATGTCTAAGTAGTACTCCATTGTATAAAAATACCACATCTTGTTTATCCATTTCTTAGTTGATGGGTATTTAGGTTGTTTCCAAGATCTGGCTATTACAAATTGTGCTGCTGTGAACATGGGTGCACATATATCTCTGTGGTACGATGTTTTTAATTCTTTTGGGAAGATACCCAGAAGGGGAATAACTAGTTGAATGGGACCTCTAGTTCTAGTTTTCTGAGGAATCTCCACACTGATTTCCACAGTAGTTGCACCAGTCTGCATTCATACCAACAGTGGAGAAGGGTTCCTTTCTCCCCACATCTCTGACAGCATTTGTTATTGCTTGTTTTCTTGATAATAGACATTCTTCCTGGGGTGAGGTGGAATCTCAGTGTTACTTTAATTTGTATCTCTCGAATGACCAGTGATATTGAACATTTTTTCATATGTTTATTTGCTGTTTGTATTTCTTCATCTGAGAAGTATGTATTTATCTCAGATACCCATCTTTGAAATTGGGTCTTTCAATCTGGGAAAACTCATTTGTTTTTGAGTTCTTTATATGTTCTTGACGGTATTCCTTTGTCTGAGGTACAGCTGGCAAACATTTTCTCCCATGTCGTGGGTTGTCTCTTCACTCTGTTGGTGCTTTCTTTTGCTGTGCAAAAGCTTTTCAGTAGGGTGAGATCCCAGATGGTGATTCTTTGTGATAGTTCCTGTGCAATCTGGGTTTTGTTCATAAAGTCTTTGCTACACCAGTGTCTTTAAAGAGTTTTACCTACTGTATCTTCCAGCAGATTTAATGTTTCTGTTTTAACATTAAGATCTTTGATCCATTCTGATTTTAGCTTAGTACACGGTAAAAGATATGGATCTAGTTTTAATCTTTGGCATGTGTAGAGCCAGTTTTTCCAGCACCATTTATTAAAGAGACTATTTTTCTTCCAGTGAATGTGTTTGGCACCTTTGTCAAAGGTAAGGTGGCTTAGTGTTAGACGGTAGATTTCTTGAGGATAAAATCTATATTTGATTTATCTTTCTACCCCACACTGATTTTCAGCTGGTTCATCATCAGTATATACTTTACTGTTAGGTTATTTGAAAAAACAAAACAGAACAAAACTCCTGTCGGGTAGCAGAGTTGTGTTGTTTAAAAGTACTAGTCAACATTTCTTACAAGGTAGGAAAATGGAAATGAATACAGGCTGACTTGTATTATCGACCAAAACATGAAAGTGAGTTCTTCCTTATTTGAGCAATAGTTCTGGACTTTCTTTCTCTTAGCTGTGCAGGGGAATAATGAAGTATCCATGTGGGACATGGAGACTGGTGACAGAAGATTTACACTGTGGGCCAGCAGCGCACCCCCACTTTCTGAGTTACAGGTTTGTCTCCAGTTTTTACTGTAGAATGGATGATATTGTCCACATCCTAACCAAATTCAGGCATTTTATCAAATGTGTTCTCCTTGGGGCTTTTGCGTTATGTTTAAATTTGGGTTTTTAATAACATCAAGTTACCATGTGGCTGTTGCTGCATGGTTGTTTTGTAATTCCTTAAGCTTGCTGCTGTCTGCTTCATTGAATGTTTTAATTGCTAACTCCATAAGGCTTGTAGTATCTCTTTGTTACCCCAGTAGACCTGAGTTAATCAGGCAAAGCCTGGATTGAAGTTTAGGTTATTGAAGAATGGAATATAACCTTCTTACATATACAAAGGGCCCCAATGTAAGATGGTCTGACTTATAATTTTGATGGTCTGACATTATGATGATAGCACAAAAGTGATATGCATTCACTAGTTTATTTTGGTCTTTTTCCAGGCTAACAGTATGTGTTATGATACTCTTGTGATGTCAGGCAGCAGCAATGAGCCCTACCTCCTGGTTGGATCACAAGGATAAAGAACTGATACTCTAGGTTAGGCATATTAAATGAATTTTCAACTCCTAATGTGTTTATTGGAACATAACTCCAAGATAAGTTGAGGAGCCCCTATGCTTTTGTTTTTAATAGTCATGTCGCCAAGGGTACTTCACTGGGGCAAAGATAGAGCAGATTTTTTTTCTTTAGTTGGGGTCCTGCTCAGGATGGTCCCAAAGTGAAAATTTTAGGAAGCTAAACAGGCTACACCTCTCTGTTCAGAATAATAGAAGCAACTATATTTTAAAGTCCCTCTGTGTCTCTTATTTCTCTAACTAATCAGGTGCTCAGAAAGCTATTGACAGTTAAGCTGCCTCTGGAAATGGTACTGTCATTGTGGGTGCACTGATGTTTCTTACTTAACCCGCTATTTCTTTCTTTTAAGCCTTCTCCTCACAGTGTCCACGGTATCTACTGCAGCCCTGCAGATGGGAATCCTATCCTGCTCACAGCTGGCTCAGACATGAAAATAAGGTGCAGTGTCCCCAAGAACACTTGATTCTTAAGACAAGGGTGGATGTGTACTGTGGTTTAGGAAAGTCTTCCTATAATGTCGAAAACGATCAACACCTTGGAAGGACAACTATCAATACACTTTACTTGTAGTTAATGCTGTTGGTTTTGAAAGCATCTCTTCATAATGCGAAAGGAAACAGTGTGTTGCTGAATGTATGTCAGTGATTATTCTGCCCATTGTCCAGTAGAGATTATCAGCATTTATTTCTTCTTCCCTAGGTTTTGGGACTTGGCTTACCCAGAAAGATCTTACATTGTGGCAGGAAGTACCAATTCCCCATCTGTGTCCTACTATAGAAAAATAATAGAAGGCACCGAGGTTGTCCAGGTATTACTGTTTGTTTCTTTCAAGTTATATAGATACGAAAATGACTTTGGTCAAGACTGCCAGTAGTTCTTTTAAGAAATAGTTTATTTTCTTTTGGCTTTTCTGTAATGTTATAAAGACTACCCATAAGTGTGTAACTCAAAATGAACAGTAGGCATTTTACAAAGTTAAGGACTGAGAAGTGTTTTGAAAGAATTTTTTTTTTTCCTTAAACAAGAAAATTAGGCATGGATAGGTTGTTACTAGTCCAAGATTAGTGCAACCAGTAAACAGGAAACAAATTCAGACATGGCCTTTGGGACTGTAAAACTTGTTTTTTTGAGACAGGGTCTTGCTAAGTAGTCCAGGCTGGCCCTGAACTTACGGCAATCCTCCCTCAGCCTGCTGAGTGCTGGGATTACAGGTGCGTGCCACCACACCTGGCAAAACTTGTATTCTTGACTTAGACAAAAATTTCAATTGTCACATTTTTGCGTCTGGCCAAAGTGTGTGCCCCATAAAGGAAGTATGCTGCCTAAGGAGCTTTAGAAATGGCTACAGCATCTGATACGTTCTGTTCCTTTTTTTCTTTGATGTTTATAGAAGTTAATATGCACAAAATATTGGCCATTTATAAGTGTTCTATATGTGTAAGTTGCTACTCAAGTGATCCAGTGAGTGGAATCTAGATGTTATTCTGGACTAGTGGATTTTACTTCTTTTCAGCTGTCTGTGAAAGCCCAGTCACTTTACATGAAGTGTTAACTTCAAAGCAACAACATATCCAGAAGCAAGTACACTGATAGGAAGTAGAGTGTGGTACAGATATAATTTCTGACTTTCTCTTTGACTTCTAACCGTCAAACAGGAAATTCAGAATAAACAGAAAGTAGGACCAAGTGATGATACCCCTCGAAGGGGCCCAGAGTCTTTGCCGGTGGGACATCATGACATCATCACAGATGTTGCTACCTTCCAGACAACACAAGGTTTCATCGTGACCGCTTCTAGAGATGGGATTGTGAAGGTGTGGAAATAAAAATCAAATGACTTGTATAAAGTTGTAATATAAATAAGAGAAAAGATATCTCTACAGTGCAGAAGAACAAATTCATTTGCTTAACTTCAAAAATCATGTCTGTATTATTCTTTCATAACTAATAGATCCCAAAGTAGAGAAGGAAGCTGACTTGGCTAGTTTACTTGTGCAAATCTCTGCAAGAGTCAGCCTACGACATCTGGAACTTTTTATTGTATACGTCATAGAGGTGGGAAATGTCAAATATGGAGACAAATATGATCATCGATTTTGTATTGAAAAAGATGGTTGTAAGCTATTATAATGTAAAGTTTTGTTATTAAAAATGCTATTTAAACCAGTGATGCTGTGTTCAAGCATCTTAGGTGTTTTTTATTTGTTTTGGGTGGTATTTTATGTAGTAAACATAAGCAGGGGGATAAACTGTCCAACAGCATTTGTTTTGACGTGAAGAAATGAACTGCGTGCCACAAGAAAGCAGTGATAGAAATACTCTGGACTTTTGCTCTGTCACCGTATCTTTCTTCCTCTGTGTGTTACAGTCTACTTTATTAGTTATTTAACACTATAGAATTCATTCCTTGTGTATCAGCTCTAGGGAAATGTGGCTCTTCCTGGCATTATTTTTCATAGACTGTACCATAAATGCCGCTGTGCTATCGGCTTTCATTTATTCAATGTTTTTATTAAATTATGAAAATGAAAACAAAAAAGTTGAAAACATGCCAAAATTTTCTATTTTTAAAATGCCAAAACTAGCCTTTCCCATTTAGCTAAAATCGTTCAAGATTATGGGTTTTGTTTATATATGAACCTTATTCTTTCCACAGTTTATTCCCTTCCATTCATAGAAGAGTTTACGGCGCTCAGAATATTTTAGTTTGAAATTAGTTACATGAGTTATAAAACCAAAAAGTTGAATAGATAATTTGAGTCTGGGGGAAATACTACTTATTAAGAAATACACTAAACATTTAAAAATATTTTTATAATTATAAAATTCAGTTTGATACATGACAGTTTACAATTCATGTGTCTAGCTTCATGATTTAGAACATGTAGCTTTTGGGTGAGTTAGCAGACTTGTCAGGAAATCTCAGTCATTCAGAAAGGTCAGAGTGGACTGACGGCTGTCACTAGTCCCCATGCTTAGTGGGTTCGTGAACTTCGTAACTCACAATCAGAAGTTACATCTCTTTTTTACTCGTTTTCTTTTAACAAGTTTGACTCATAGCTCAGTGCAGAAAAAACAAGAGGCAGGTCCATTTCAGTCAATTAATTTACATTTTTCAGTCAAGAAGTGGCACTGTTTATTTTGATTCTGGTTTGTAATACAACTTCATTCAATTTACATTCCAGTTAATTTTTCCTGCTTTCCACTTTTAGAAGAAAGAGAACTCATGGAAAGTGCTGATACGGGGATTTGTTTTTGAAAAGAAACTTCTGTTTGCAGGTTGGCTTGAGACCCCTATTAGTGATTAAATATTACCCAAAATGCTAAAATAATCACTAAGGAAATATTTGGTGTGCTTTACTTACCAATACAGAAAAAAATAAACAAATACATCTTCAAAATAGTTCCAGTAATAAACAAAAGAAAAATGTGTGTGCTTAATTCAAAGCTAATTAGAAAAATTCTTGTCATTAAAATAGCTCTTAAATATTGATCATCAATTTCCTATACTTAAAACATAAGTTTTTCTGAACCCCTAAGCACCATTTAGGACAGATGAAGAAATGTGATGTGCCTTTTTTCTTCTCTGTTACCTGAGTATGACATTGAACTCCTTGGGTTTCTTGCTCCTCTGAAAACATTGGGAGCTCTGTGGAGTTTTCCAAGTAAGGATGGCAGAAGTCGTTTTAAAAAAATACTCTATGTGGGTCTTCTTTCCAGGCTTTATGAAAAGAGGTATAGACAAGAAAATCTGAATGCAGCCTGTGGGCTTCGGTGTCCGTAACCTCCTGCCCCATACGTTCGTGTAGGGCCTCCCTTCCTTCCTGAAGACAGTGACAGTCAGGGCCATTGCTACCAGCTGTGGAGCCAGCTGTTAGGCTGAGGTAAGGTCTCAATATTGTGTTTGAATACACAATGCTACTTTGGTATTTAGTTGTTAAAAGTATCAGCCCCATTATAAGAGTAAAAATTGGATGGAGAAGAGGTGTCAGAGCTATCAAAGACTGCAAAAACAGGCCAGGCATTTGGACCTTTCCTGCTCTAACTGATCTCTCACATTTCTCTAATTCATAGGGATTCAAAGATTCAAACTCGTTAAAGATTTTCTTGCCTTTCCAAACTCAGTGTCCATGTAAGGATCTTTTCAGAGCTTCACCAACCCTGTATTGGTGCTGCTCATTGTTGATTCAGTATCTACCTGATGGGTAAAAGCAACGCAGAGCCTCTCTCCTAAGTTTTTTCTTTACTCTTCTTGTCTGAAGAATATATGAATTAGTGAAAACAAATGATCATAACTGGGAAGGGCGACTGGAAATCCATCAAAATGGCTTGGCTGGAAATTCTGTAATGGAGATAGAACTTCCAGCTCCAAAACAGTCATTTATGATCTGGGAGAGTTAATGAGTTTGGTGAGTTTAGGAGGATTTGGAGTTGGAGAAAATTATCCTCTGCTGCTCACCAGTCCAAGCAAATACTGCTACAGGTGAGAGGCAAACACCCAGCACAACCCCATGCAAAGACTAATTAGTCCATAGACAGTGTTATGTTTAAATGAAATAATCACCAAAGGTCCAATTTCCAAAAATATGACACAGAAACAGCATCAGTTTCTAGGGTAAATCTTGGAGTAGCCTAAACATTGAACTCTTTCGGTTAAGTTGATGAGAACTAAACTACTAAATTAAGAAAGTTCGCATTGCAGAAAGTGGACTGAACAGATACCTGCAACCCAAAGTATTAGCATTGGCCCATGTACATACATGTATACACACATAAAATCTACTTTCAGATTATATCTCCATTTGACTTAGTTTTAATAGTTGTCATGAGTGGTCAAATAAATGGACATTATTTTAAGTTACCTGATCATCTACAGCCTATGGCTTGTACTTCCCTCCAGAGTTGACCTCCAGATGCAGGCAGATACCCCAATAAAATTTGCTCAGAGGTGTGGAGTGGTATTGGTTATTAAGTCATTGTTACCATGTTTCCTAAGGCTTAATTGTTCCAGCAGTTGCATTATGCTGTTGTTTCGAAATAGTTTTTATCACTCTTCTTGCGTTGTTATAGGTAAGGTATAAGCTTCCAGGAAAATTTCGAATAGCTTCATCTCTGCTACCTCCTTCTAGTCTTGAAAGATATCTTTTATCCTGAAAGAATTTCACCTCCCGTAGTGCATCTTTGAAGTCAGCTTTATGTAGTCCAGGAACAAAGCTACACAACAAAAGAGAAGAAGGTAAGTCCCACTTTGACTTTAATAGAATCTATATTCATCTCTTCCTAAATTAATTGTTGCACTCACTTCCTTGTTGCATCCTTCAAGTAATTTTTAAAGATTACTAAACTGGGGATTTGTACTGATCCATATTTCAAAAGCTGGCAAATGAAGCATGTTGCTAAATTATGAAAAGTACAGTTTCAAGAGTGAAGTTTCCTCTTCATGGAGTATGTTTCACTCAGATCTTTATATGGTCGACCTTTCTCATTATTCAGAATTGAGTTTAAATGGTACATTATCAGAGACCATTACTATTTAATTTCTCCAGTTTCACGCTTTCAGTCATTCAACATAGAATAGCCTGCTTTTGTTTTACTTGTAACACTTAGCATTACCTGAATTTCTATTTACTTGTAAACTTCTTTGTGATCTCTTCTTTCCTCTTTACCCACCCACACAGTAAATTTCATGAGACTTTTTTCTGTTCATATAATAATCCTCAATATGTACTTGCCTAATGAAAGCAAGAGTGTATGCCACCCTCCCTTTCTTCCACCTATCCCTCTAGCCATCCATTCAGATGTTCAGTATCTGCTCTGTGAAAGGCAGTGTTAGGTATGATAGGGGACAAAGAAATAGAGCCCAATCTAGACGGTACAAAAAGAGCCTAATTGGAATCTATGAGTAACCAACAATATAAGAGAGCTGGGATTAGACTCTGGAATGCTTTGAATTCCAGGCTGAGAAATAAGAGACTCATAGAAGCCAATGATAACTATGAATTCTAGCCTATACCTTCTGTGCTGATGGAAATGTCCAATCGTTGCCAGATGTGGCCATCAGATACTCAAAATAGGGGCGGAATTTTTAATTTTAATTGATCCAAATTTATATGACCATATATAGCTAGTGGTTAGTGTTCTGGACAGTATGAAAATGGAGCCATTTTGGATGACCTTATTTTATAAGGGTGTAGTGGAGAGATCTTCAGGTCAAAAACATTCCTGCTCTTTTACTTAACAAGTTCTGGGCAAATCACTTACCTAGACAGATTCTTATTTTTTTGTTTTTTTCTGGTATAAAATTGGGGTGGAAACAATCCATGTAAGCAACAGCTGAAGTCCCCTCACCTAGTTACCTCATCTGTTGGTTCCAGATGAGGCCGCAGAGGTGCGCAGAGGGGAAGCTCAGTGGAGACTGGGGCTGTACCCCACCAGGTGCCCCATGTCACTTCACTGAGCTAGGTTTTTATTCAGAACACTATAGAGAACTGTGAACATACTTGGAGTAGAAAGTGAAATGCTATGTTATGTATGCTGTGGAATATGGGTGTAGGACCACAGGAAGGCAGATGACCTGGGGCCGGCTGGAAGATAAGGTATGAGAAGCCCAGTACATAGCAGGCACTTTGTAAATACTTAGAGTGGACATGAGAGAGCCTGATGGCAGAGAGAAGAGGTTTCTCAATGCTGACAAACCAGCAGTCGGCTGAATTGTGGTCAAGGGAGGAGGAGCCAAGAGAATTTAAAGAGTGTCTCATAAGAACTGGCAATATTCACTGTGATCCACTGTATATTTTCCTGTTTTCACCAGCTATAAGTCTGACATATCACAAAACATTAATATTTAGAAAATGAGTACAGTGGGAAAGTAGACAAGTTCAAGCTAAAATTATTTTGGTACATACACATGTACGAACACACACCCTTCCCTGGAACATAAGCTTTTATTAATACATGTTTGTAGTATATAACGATGACATTTGTCGTGTGGAGTTTGTACATGTACACAACACCTGAATTCTTTCTTTTGTCCCTTTCCTCTCCCCTCTCTGCTTTTGCCAACTCTTCCTCCCCACATTGGCAAAAGCTCTATTTCCATTTTTTTCCACTCATAAAATCCCTCTTTCCTTTCTGTCTTCCCTCTTGTTCCCTTCCCATTGGAAAAAGATCTTCCTACTTCCTAACATCTACTTTTTATTTTTTGCTCCATATTTATGCTTTGGGTTTCTCATAAAAGAGAAACAATGCAATATTTAAACTTGTGTGTTGGGTTTATTTCACTTAGGATTATGGTCTTGAGGTGTATCTGTTTACCTAAAAATGCCACCAGTTTATCCTTTTCCTCTATAAAGAGTTAGAAGTGAAGAAAACATGAGAACAATAAAGAGAACTACGCTTTCATGTTACATAGACTCCCAGAGCTTCTCTGCTATGTCTGAGTTTTGGAAACTTGACTCAGTTTCTCAGTTCGTTCTGTCAGTGCTATCAGGGGTGTTCCAAGTTGATCAGACTTCCAGTTACCAGCAACAGTAGCCACAGCTAAATGTCACTGCAAATGCAGTTTATCATACTCCCATTTTTGGGACTTCTTGCATTATAAGTCTCAAACCCTGAGTATTATGAGTTAAAACCCCTCCCCCCATTCATGATTGCATTCAGAGAACTTGGGCAGGGCATTCTTTTGAATCTGAAACACACTGCTTTCATGACTTCATTCTCTTATTTATATTTTCCACCTCTTGCTCCCCCCTTTTAAAGACAAGCTTAGTTATCTTTGTTATCTACTTTATTAAAAACCATTAAATTGGTAACTGTTTTAAATATAGCATTCCTCTTCCTCAAATATTTGTATTCTCAAAAGAATTGAACAGATTTCTAGTTTTTTTTATTGTGTTATACAAAAGAGTTGTATTTCTTATATTTGGTAAGAATATTTTGATTACCCAACTTTGTCTTTCTCCTACTCTACATTGTTCAGATAATTCTTCGCTGATTGGTAGCTCCAACCACAGGTCAAAAGCATGAAACAAAGATGCAATAGTCAATTCTATAACTTGTGCCCAGCTCCGGTAAAGCTCATAGATAGGAAGATGTGGCAAATTCTAGATAAGCTGGGGTGAGTGTAGTAGATCTGGGGACCGAGTGCCCGTTTGGGTTCTGATTGAGCACAGATTCCTCCATGAACAGAGGATCAGAAACCAGCCCTGCTGCCTTTGTGGTTAACTGGATGCACTGAAAATGCAAGTGAGATTGCTTCAACTCTAGAGATCTTTTTATCTTTTCTGGGTTCAGAAAACACATTTTGGGAAGTACAATTGGAACAGGTATGTTATTCAAATGGCACCGGTGGCTGTGTCCAGTCTTAAAATTGAGTCATTCTTTCTCTTGGCCTGTCACTGCTGTGGAGTCTGGCACAAGTGCTTCCCTGACTGCATGAGCCAAAAAGCAGATGACTTTCTTTGATGGTCTCTGAGCGGATCTGAGTGCTTGCACCAAAAGTTGCCTGCAGTGTCATCCTCTGGCCATCTGTCTCCATAGTTACTTATGGTTAGATTCAGTTTCTTTTCCATCTGATAAGAGCCAGCTTCTTGGATTCTCTTCAGAGTCTCACAGCAGAATGAGCTCATTCTGACGCAGGTCATCTGAGGACTTGGCAAGTCATGTGCAAGGCCAGACATTCTCCTCCTCCTCAGTCCCGAGTGTTCGGCTCTGGCTCACTTCTCTTGAACGACCCAGGCAGGGAGCTTCCAAAGCAGCTGTGTGACTTGTTACCTTTTATTACAGTCTGGTCACTTAGGGAAAGCCAGGGGATTCTCGGTCTGTTGTACCGTCAGGGAATCCCATGTGCTACAGGTTTTATATCTCAGTGCATTAATGGCCCAGCTGTTTTACAATTTTAGGTTTATAAGAGAAGCTGAACTGCTGTGTATCTGGGGAAGTATGGATAAGGGGGAAATTTTTTCCTGTCCAAAAGCACTCTGAATCTTCTCTTCCTGCTCTTCAAACAAAGCATGGTGAGAACGCTTTCCACAAATGCCTGTTTATTGTGGAGGCTGGCTTTGGCATATGCCCTTAGAGTTGTGGCTGGCTACATACACAGAGCCTCAGGGTTCTAATGGGACAGTGCAGCTCCTGCAGCATAGGGGTTCTAACAGGAGAGTGCAGACCCTCTTGGGGACTCCTGCCCCATGGTGTGGGGATCCCCTCCCATCAGCCTCTAGAAGATGGCCTGGAAGTTGAGTCAGCCATCTCTCTTTCCCCTTAGCTGGTTTTCTCAACCCACAGCAGAGGTCTGAACCCCAAGAATATCACCACCTCTTGGCTGGAGCATGCTGATGTAAGTGGGCACAAGGCAAATGAACTGTGGCACCACCAGTTTCCAGCTTGCAGCACACCTGTCCCAGGATTCTCAGAATGCTTGACCCCTGCTCTTCAGGCATTTGTGCCTTGGCCCCTCACCAAGGAGGCAGAGGCCCAGGGAGTTGGGAGGTATCTGTCCATGCTCAGCTGCTGCTCCATTACTTTTAGGCTGTGGCAAGGCAAAAGCAGCTAAAGAGAGGGGCAGAGAGCTGCTTGTCTTGTGGCAGTGAGGAAGAGCACTAGAGAGCAACAAAGTACAATCCCCAAGGCCTCACCCCCTGACCTAGTCCCTTCAACTAGGCCTCGTCACCACCCACTAATGCTGTCAGTTACGCCTCTACCCATGGTTAATCCACTGAGGAAGTCGAGCCCTCGTGATCTAATCACCTTCCAAAAGTCCCACTCAGAGAGGGGGAAGAAGGGAAGTACAAAGGACTACCATGCAATACATACCTGTATCCACTCCCCAGGAAGCGTGTATTCATGTATTCACGTGCTAAACACACATGAGCACACACATGCCCCAGCTCTGAAAACACGAGTCTTCTGGGGACACTTTAGATCCAAACCGTAACACCAAGTGGATAGAGGTTCCCAGCCCCAACTCCCCAACAAATGCCTTATTGCCCACTGGCTCTCACAAAATAAAAATTCAACACTGAAGCTGGCTGTGGTGGTGCACCTCTGTAACACCTCCCAGCACTCTGGGAGCCTGGGGCAGGAGGATCACAAGTTCCGGCCCAGTCTCTGCAACTGAGTGAAACAAAAGGGCTGGGGATGTATCTCAGTGAGAAGGCCCTGGGTTCAAACCCCAGCATCATTCCCCACCCTCACACCCCATTAGTAGTAACTGCAGACCATCAAACCCCAACGGCAGGGCTCTACTGAGGGCCCAGGCTCTGCACAAGTGCAAAGCCGATAAAGCTGGCCAGCTTGTAGAGTCTGCCACACGTGCCTTAGCACCGCTCTAAAACCAGCTGAGGCCCGCTCTGTGCCAGAATGCGGCTTCACACAGCCCCAAGCAGGGCACCGTGACCCTCTTCTGAGCCGCTGAGTACCGCCAGCAGGGGGAGCCCTGCTCTCCTAGCACTGCCGGCACTCGCCTGTTTCCGGGCCTGTCTTCACACAGTGTTAGCTGCTGGACAGTTCCCTGCACAGCTCGCGCTCCAGGTGACCGGACCTCCCTGGCCGAGGCCTGAAAGAGGTGCGGCTCACATGCACCCGCTAGCCGCACGGTACAGCAGACACACGGTCAAAGAATTTCACCTCCGTGTGAGTCCCGGCTGCTGGTGCACGCTGGGTTGTGGTCAGTGGACGGGACTGTGTGTGTGAGTACAGAATGACTTACTACAGGAACAACACTCCTAACTCCTTGACTCCACTTCTTATCTTAAAAAATATGAATCATATTCACATGTGCAAAAGATAGCATGCATATGTACACTATTAAGATTTAAAGGAACTAATATTAGCTCGTGTTGATAATCTTTTGTGTATTTAAAACTACTGAGTTCTACTCTTAGTCTTACTTTCCCTTTCTTTGGGTCTCTCTCCTTTCTTTATCTGAAATCCTAGTGCTTAGCTCATCAGCTCTCAGGGTTTTAAAACTTTCCCTAACTTAGGAATTAATACTACAAACCTTCCTAACTCATCACTTTTGATGAATTCCACAAGTTTTGACCTACAGCATTTTGATTAATTTTGTAGTTCTAAAACACTTTAAAATTTCCATTATGTTTTTGTTGCATCACTCATTTACAAATGTGATCTCAGTATGAAAGTATATATTACTTTTAGGCTTTAAAAAACTTGTGTTTAGTTTTTAATGTAATTGCACTGGGGTCAGACAATCTGGATTGCATAACTCCAGTTCTTTGAGACATGTTGACACTTGCTTCATACGTTAAACTTGTGTAGTAAACACCTATAGACTCTCTGCCTTTCCCCAACAGTTACTGGTGCATATGTTCTTCAGGGGAATGTCTATTTTTTCTGTCCAGGGTACTATATGTATTTATTGAGTCACATTTGTTATTTATCTTTATGTTTTGTGTTTTTACTAATTGCTGTCCGCTTGACCTATCAAACTGGTATACACAAATCTCCAGTTTTGGTGACAGTCCAATGGCAGTTTCTCCGGAGTCTTTCACTTTCTACCTTGTATGATTCTCTGATAAGTTTAAGATTGTTGTATTTTCTTCATGAACCACTTTTGTCATCCTGTAGAGACTTTCTTTATCCCAACAAAACAGATATATTTAACAGTATATTTAATTTGATATTAATAAAGCTGTTACAGGTTTTTTTTTCAAATATTTGCTTCGTTTTCTCTTTTCATTTATTCAACCTTTCCATTTCCTTATGTTGTAGATGTTTCTCTTAAAAACCATTAATGTTGGATATTATTTTATTTTTAAAATCAAATCTATCGGGCCAGGGATTTAGTTCAGCAGCATAAGTGCCTTCTTGGCAAGCGCGAGGCTGTGAGTTCAATTCCCGGTACCAAAAAGATAAGTAAATAAATAAAAATAAAATCTATGTCTCTGACTGTAACTGACATCCTTAGTCTGTATTTTTATTGTGATTATTGACATATTTAAATGAACTTTGTTCTGTTTTCTTTGTGCCTTCTATTGTTCTTCATCTTAATTTTTTATTTTCTTGGCTTTTTAAAATACTGTGTTTTTGTTTGTTTGTTTTGTTTTGTTCCAGGGATTGAACTCACAACCTTGCACCTGCCAAGCAGGTGCTTATGCCACTGAGCTAAATCCCCAGTCCTATTTTTTTGAGACAGGGTCTCACTATGCAGTTCAGGCTGGCCTTGAACTCACTTTGTAGCCCAGGCTGGTCTCGAACTTGCAATGATCTTCCTACCTCAGCTTCCCACGTGCTGGGATTAAAGGTGTGCACCACCATGCCCGGCAATATTGTTCATTTTTATTCCATTTTCCTTTGCTTTATTTTTAGAGTTGTCTACTTTTTATTTTCTCGTGTGTGCCCTCAAAAATTTTAATGCCTTTTAAAATAATGTGATGTTTCAACAACCTAACCCTCACCCCAGATAATACAGGTTCCTAAAATCCACGACTTCATTTTACTTCCTCTGAATTATATAACCATTTTCCCTTTTTCACAGGTCTTTCTTTTCTTAAGGCTCCAGGCTTCATTCCCCCACCCCATCCCCAGGACTGGAGGATGGACCTGGGGGTGCTCTACCACTAAGCTATGTCCTTAGCCCTTTTTATTTTGAGACAGGGTTTCATTAAGTTGTCCAAGTTAGGCTCAAACTTGCAATCTTCCTGCTGCAGCCTCCTACAATGTTGAGATTGTAGGTATGTTCCACCATGCTTGGCTCAGGCTCATTTTAAAACAATAATTTAATGAAATAATCTTTAAAAATTCTCCAGCTATTACTATCTTGCTAGTTTCTATGTATTTGCATCTATATACTTGTATCTATATGTATATGTGTGTATGCACATATCATGTATAGATGTGTGTGCATGTATCCATGTAAGTAGATGTATGTATACATGTGTCCATATGTATAGATGTGTGAATACATGCATACATGTATGTGCATACACATCCCATCATGCTACACCATCATGCATGTTACTCTTAAATACTTTTTCATATTCATCTCAAGAAAAAAGACATCCTGTTATACAAACATAATACTATTACTATTCACAAAGATATCCACACAATTCAAACATGTCATATAACATATATTGAGTATTACATTTCATCTTAATAGATTATTTCAAGTGTTTTTACTCCTATTTAAATAATGAGTAAATAAGACAGTTATTAATACTGATACTCTTAGTACAACCGTTTTTTGGTTAAAACCACCAGGTAATAAATGTTTTATTTTCATGTCTTGTTAACAAGTACAGCTTTTCGATAACCCCACAAATCAGTTCTTACTACCATTTCAAAATACATTTGTTGCACTGGGGGTTTGGCTCAGTAGTGGAGTGCTCGCCTAGCATGCACAGGTCCTGGATGAGATCTGAGCACTACAAAATAAATAACTAAATGAAAATTTTAAAAATAAAAATACATTTGTTTGGATTTACTTTATCATTGTTACTTCTTTCATCTCATTTCTGCTGTTGTCATTTTTATTTTCCTTGAAGTTTGTACCTTTTAGAAGTTCCTTAATAAAGAGCTCTTTGTGGTAAACTTTTTAAAATCTGAACTATCTTTTTAGTATTATTTTGAAAACCAGTTTTTCTAAGCTGACAAAAATTTTATTCCACTATCTTAGATACTAAATGGTTCAATAGTCTTATCATTTTCACTGCCACTGTTATCAATAATTTAGCCACCAGCTTAATTATAGTTTTTTTTTTGTAGACGATCTGGTCTTTTGCAGGAGCTACTTTTCAGTTTTCTTTCTTTTTATGTTCTGTATTTCTCTATACCAGGCCTAAATGTTGTGGGTTTTTTTAAAAAAAAAAATTTATCCTGTCAATTACACTTTATCTTCTCCTCATTGTGAATTCTGTTTTCCATGCAATCTGTAAAAGTAATCATCTCTCTATGTCTTTGAGTATTGTCTCATTTATGGTTTTTATTTTAGCTTTCTAGAATTTGAATTAGATATATGTTAGATTTTTTTCCCATTCTCTTCTAGCTCTAAATCTCTTACAGTAATTATCTCTGCATTCTAATTTTTTCAGCTTTTTTTATAATTCATTATGTTTCTCTTAAGATGTGTTTATTACTCTCTTTAATCCTTCATTGAGCTTTATAAGTTATTATTTTGAAAATTTTAAACCTCACAGAAAATCAGAAAGAAGAGTTCAACCTGGGCAGCAAATTAACACGTTAGGGAGGCCGTCTCAGAACAGGGCAGGAATGTAGCACTAGGGGAGGAGAAGGGAAAGGGAAGAGGTGGTGGAGAGGGAGGCGGGGAGGGATGGGGAAGGGAAGAATCTGGCCAGGAGTGGTAGCATAGAACTGCAGTTCCAACACTATGGGAGGCTGTGGCATGAGGATCACAAGTTTGGACTCAGCCTGGGCAATTATAATAAGACTGCATCTCAAAGAGAATTTTAAAAGAAAAGAAAATCAGAAAGAATAGAACCATAATTACTTGCATGCCTTCAACCTAGATTCTCTAGGTATTGTTATCTTTCTTCTATGTATGTATGCATGTATCTATATGAGTGTATACATGCATCCATATGTTTAGATGTGTGAACACATATACACACATGCATACATATATGTGTACATAGCCTATCATACTATAGCCATCGTGCATGTTACTCTTAAATACTTTCACATACCCACCTCAAAAACAAAGACATCCTTTTATACAAACATAAATTACAATTTGTAATAAAATCCACTCAATTCAAACCCATCATATAACTATTGTTCATACTCAAATTTCCCCATTTACTCCTCAAATGGCATTATATCAACTCTTTTTTCTGATCTAGGACCCAATCAGGGTTTGCACAATTACATCTAGCTGTTCTCTTTAGTGTTTCCCTTTAAAGAACAGTACCCCAGTCCATATTCCTCTGTTCATTACATGAAACATATGCAGAGTGTAGGCAAGGTGTTCTGGAGAACATTCCACGTTCTGGGAGTGCCTAGGGGTTTTCTCATTGTTTGACTCAGACATTTCCAGCCAGAGCCCCACACAGGCGATTGTGTGTGTTCCACTGTACAACCTCAGCTAGGTTATGGGGATACTGCCGGATCTCCTCATAGAAAGGCACATTTTTCTTCTTTAATTAACAAGAAATACAGGACTGGTCCCATGAAACTTTAAACACCTTGCTTCTCAACAACCTCTGATATAATAGTTTTAGCACCCCTTAATGATCAGTTATTACATCTGTAATTAACATTAATGCATTATGTATTGCAAATTTTTTTTCTCAGTTCTGTCATTTCCTTTACATGTATTAGCCAGTTTCTCTTATCAAGAAGAGACTTTCCTCTCCTTTCCCTTTTTGGAGGTATCTTTATAGACTTGGGGATTTTAAAAATTTAGTGTTATAATTCATTACTCTGATTATTCTTTCTGATGTTTATGTTATTGAAGATTAGGCCAATGGAAGGAAATTCTTTCATGGCAACTCATTTGTCTTCCTGAAATGACACTGTTAGATTTTGAATATTTTCTTGCTTCCTGTTTGCTCCAGGCTAGCGTAGCTTATTCCCTGCTGCAACTGGAATTACGCATTTCTAAGGAACTCAGAAACCTTGCACTCTCTTAATGGGGAATGTGGTTAGAAACCAAGATCTGGTCAGCAGACATGCTTGTTGCTACTAGGGCATCCCATTGGGTGTTTTATTTCAACAGATTTTCCATTTTTTTAAAGAAAATAATTCTGGTAATTTTTCAGATCAATCTAGTCATTAAAAAGGTTCTCCCTTGAATTATATTTTACTCTCATATAGCAATAGATTTTGTCCAAATAAGATGGAGAAAGGACAAGAAAAAAAGGAGGAAAAAAAGATAACAGAAGAAAGAGAGGCATATTTATCGAAGCACATGGAGCGGGTGATACCTTCGGAACTGGAGTGGGGTCTGCCTTGAGGCTGTAGGGCTGAGTCTGTTGCACTTTGCCCTCAAGGTGATGGGTGGATATTTGTTGATTGCACCTGAGAAGAGAAAAGGCTACATGAGTCTCTTATCTGTGCCTGTTACCATGACTGCAATCTGTGCTGTCACATAGCACTGCTTCATCGTTCCCCACACCCATCAAGGGAAGATGCCAGCTAAGGGAGTCACAGGAAATGAAAGTGTCTTTCTCAGACAGCTTTTGGGTTTAGACTTCAGACAGTACCGCTCTTCAGAATCTACAGGTGAATTGAATCTAAAAGTGAATTCAACCAATTTAACTGCTCAAGTAGTTAAGCACTAGAAGAGATAGCACAAGCCAGGCCCGATGATCTGTCCTTTAATTGATATGAACTAACCAGAATAATTATATATATTCCTGTGGAGTATCAAAGTGCAAAGGGAAAAGGACAGTCCCTTTATAGTCCGTGTCACTAGTGACAATGCCAGTGCCATTTTGGGTTTAATTCATTAGTTATTCATTTCATCTGGGAGTGTATTAATTTTGCATCATAATAAAATGTGTTCCATACCATTAAAAAGTGATTTTTTATAAGAAACTTTATAAATGCACATCTTTTAAAGCAGTAAGTCAAACACTATTAAATCTCTTCCTTATGATGTGGGGTCCTCATCCATGAGTAGCAAGTTTGTCCTGAACTGTGAGGCAGCACAGTCTCCAAAGCTGTATACAAAGTGCGACATGCTCTGAACTGAACGACCCGACACTGGGATGTCTACCTTCTTGGGGACCTGATTTTTAGTTTTTACTCTGTAAGTTTCAGAGGGTTAGCAGTTTTGCTTCACTTCGAAAATGTGTTGATTCTGATGGAGAGGGCACGTGATAGCCTGCTCTGTTACAGCAGTAGGTTAAATAGCAGTGGCCAACACAGCTTTCCAAAGCTCTAGAAGGGCAGTGACCTAGGCAGTCTGTTTTACGTCATTCCTCAGAACTGGCACCTGAGCTGTGAGCGGCTCAGAATCAATGCCTAAAGAACATATGCTCCTGTTCAATGGTGAGTGTGAATCTGTGGGAGATGCTACGGCACTGATTCCCTTTGCCTTTATGGGTATTTTATTGTTTGTATTGTATTGTATTATTTTTTTGGTACCAGGCATCAAACTCATGACCTTGCGCTTGCCAGGCAGGAGCTTATGCCACTGAGCTAAATCCCCGGCCCACATGGCTATATTTTAAAGATTGGAGATTTCTATTTCTCTAAGTTCTAGGAAGCATTTTATATTTTATGTATCTCCTGTACTCTAAGTACTTTTTTTAAAAAAACATCTCTTCCCTTTTTAATGGGTGGGAGGGATGGTGGCATTCACCTTATCATATAATTTGAGTAATTACCATGAAATACCACCAACAATTATGAGGAACCAAGGAAAGAAATTCCTTTTTTTTTTTTTCAGTACTGGATTGAACTGAGAGCCTTCATGAGGAACAACATCCCTGTCCCTTTTTTACTTTTTGTTTGAGACAGGGTTTTGCTAAGTTGCTCGGCCTAGGCTTGAGTCAAGATCTTCCTATCTCTGCCTGAATTTTAAGACTTCCCTCCAACTTCAAACCTCCTATTGATTGGGAGTCTTTTGAGATAAGTCTTTTTTTTTTTTTTTTTTTTTACCCTTGCAAAAGATTTGTGAATACCTCCTTCAGAATGATCCCTTGCCCCCATTCTTTTCAGGTTCTTATTCTAGAATATAACAATATAAATTTCATTCTGGGAGCCTAGTGCTCCCACACCAGTATTGCTCAGACCATACCAAGCCTACAAATCACTTAGGGATCTTAATAAAATGCAGATTCTAGTTTAGAATTCCTGCAGTAAAGCCAAGAATCTGCATTTCTAACAGGCACCATAGGTGCTGCACTTTGTGGCCCTCAACCCAACTCTGAATAGAAAAGGCCATGACATAATCTCCTCAGCAATGTCCAAGCTGCTCTGGCCTCACCCTACACTAGTCATTCTCTTTACAGCTTTACCCGGTCTTACCATGCAACATCAGTGACGAGTTTGAGATGTAACCAGGACCTTGAGCTACGCTTGGGTGCTCTTTAATCTGTTCAGTTTTCCATATCTAGACTTCAGAGAACCATTTACCATGAAAACATTCAGAAATTTTTACCTAATGTGCTTTTACCTAATGTGCCTCCTTTTAGTTCATCCTGTTGCATTCAAAATGGGTTGCATATTTTCAAGGTAAGCTCACTCCAAGAAATATGGTCCATGTTTATTTTTTATTGGCACCAGTTACACTAATTACTGGCATCATAAAAAATCATTAATCAGGTTAAGAAAGTTTTGCAAGCCTGTATCTTTCATTCTGACAGGTGACATGGTATCGCCTAACACTTCAAACTTTGCCTTTCGGAACCTGTAAAAGCAAAGCCAAGAACTGCTTAACTTCTTTTTGGCTTTCTTTTTTGGTGTTAAATGATGAATCTTTCCATCAAAGGGCAGCATGTTAATGTTATATGGCAAAGGCTGTACTTGTACCTAGAGTCTAGGCTGTGACTTCCACACCCCAGACTATACTGCTTCATGCAGGCAGATGTGTGTACAGCTGCTTGTTATGATTTCTTCTCCATAGGAACCAGAGGCATAAAAAAGATGAGCCAGAAAATTAAATGCTTAGAAATCAGAGGTTTCCTCCCTCCTACAACCCATTATTGCATATTTTCCTTTCTGACCGTGCAGTGCCCTTGAAGATAGACAAGAGGTTTCCAAGAATATGTGTCACCTCATCAGCTTTTTACCGGGGGGAATACAAGTATACACACTTAGCATGTAGGGAAGAACAACTTTGTGACTTACGTCTGACTGAATTTATAAAAGATTTCATGAACTTCACGCCATATCTGTGGTCAGGTTTATGAATTCGACCAAGCTGGATCAAGTGGTGGTCCAAAGGGTGGCTGGCTAGATCTTCCAGTTCTTTGTCATTCCAAGCAGGGCCAAGGGAAAGCACAAACAGGGCATACCCCTGACACTTGGCTCGCAAGGACTCTTGCCTTAGGGTTTCTCCATCCAAGTAACTGGTTTCCCCAGCAGAGATCACAAATATAACTTTGTTTTTCCTCAGATTGGGTGTGCTCGAGAAGACGTTGTCCAGAGTCCACCGCAAGGCATGACCGACGAAAGCATCTCCATTCAGTTGTTGAACTGATTGTTCCACATGGCGCTTCATGAGGCGCTTGTTACTGTAGGTAGTGAGGTTGAACTCAGTTCTAACTGGGCTCCTCTGGGTGTTGGGAAGGAAGTCAGGGGGAGCATGGCTCAGTAGAGCCACCCGGTCTCCAGTGACAGAGGTCTTAGGCTGTGGGGTGATTTCAAAGTGCTCCAACACTGCCCCTAGAAAGCCTCTTATGTCTTCAAATTCAGCACTCCCCACATTCCGCGAGCCATCCAGAAGGAACGCAGCATCCATGTAAGATTGTGTAGGGGGTGGTCTGGCTTGGTCACATGTTGTATCTGGCCTGCATATATCTGTAAATCAAGTCACTTCAGGTGAGAAAGCAGATATGGACAGAAAAAAGAAAATCATACCTCATCTTTTGACATTTGAAAACTGCATAATCTTTGATGTTTTAAAGCAGTTATGAAATGATTTTAATATTAACAGCAGCAAGATTCCTTAGTACACAGCTTGCATCTACCTGAAAAGTATAGATTTTGTACCCACCTGTTTCCCACACTGTAGTCATCATGCTATTGGTTTTTAAATAAGAGGCTGCTTAGAAGAGAAGTTTTATCTTGGCTGTGTCTATAAAGTTTGAAGTGAGCAACTTACGAATGCAAAAAATTCTGTATTACACTATGGTCTCTCTAGACTAACAGTATATAGGTTAAACCAATGGCCTTCATCATTGCACTATCATTGTTTTCAGAAAAATGATTACTTAAAAAGTAAAGTTTCTCATTACAGTTTAAATAAAACTTTGCAAATTTATGACTGTATGTACTCCCTATGGACAAAGCTACAGTATATCTTTTTCTTTTATCTCCATAGTGCAAAGTTGAAAGCATAATACAAGTTTGTTAAATAAGTGAATAGAAATATCACTTATTCATGGATTTTCACAAAAGATGAGGTCATTTATAAATACGCATATCTCATTGAAAAAAGAATGCACAATAAAAACAGTGGATTTTATTGACTCTGACCACAATGATTGTTAATAAAATAAACTGGCAAAGGAAGAACCTTGCACATTACCTAATCTAACTTTATAGGATAGACTGAGCCAGGAGAGTAAATCACTTTGCCAAAGGACACACCAGTTACTAGAAGTTTCTACCTATGAGGTCAGGGTTTTATTGTTAGAAATAGGCCATGCGGTATAGGATGGGGAGGCCCTTGGCTTGAGGGCTGGGATGTTTGAGTCCTGATCTTGTCACAATACTAAACACACTGTGTGTCTCTGGCCAGGCCATTGCTGGGCCTCAATTCTGAAGTTTCTCTGTGCAATTGAATGAGTAGACCTAATTGGGAGCAGATTCACTCCAAAATCCCTTCCAAGGCTGATATTCTGCCTAGTTTTTTAAATAAAGCTAATGATTTAAAGAAGAGAATGGCTGCTTTGAAAACCAGAGCGAGAGAGAAAAAAAAAAAAAAGAAATGGAATAACATATGTGCAGATAGCTGGTATGTAGATAAAGGCATGGGCCATAAAGAAAAACTATTAAATGAAAGACCAAGGACCAGAGTGCAGATCCTAGGGAATGTAGCAAACTTTCTAACTTCAGTGTTGCTCATAGATTCAATAAATATGATTGTGCACAAGTTAGGTCTCCCTTACTGAAATGCAGTCAAATTTTATGACCCTGTATAATGGTCAGATGGCAAAACAGTCATCTATGTACAAGGTAGTCTCCAAAATCAGGGACAGCAGGCTGCCCATTTGCTCAGTTTTGTGGGGTTTTTAATTGCAGGAAATGATGGCCAAAATACCTTCCATTATATGCCTAAGAGACAAAACAAAAGTTTTAAGTCAAAATGTGGAGCCAAAATTCATCCCCAATCACATATGTGCAACACCATTGAAACTGGCATATTTGAAGGTGAAGAAGAATCCACAGGGAGGAATGTGTCTCCACCCTCAGCATGGTCGGGCCCTTCCCACTGTGAGACTGTCAATGCATCAACTAGACATGGCGAACCTTTTAGAGACCAAATGTCCAAACTGCAACCCCAAACCCACTTACTTATCACAAAGTGCCAAATGCTACAATTAAACCTGAATGCCTGGATACTGGGGTGGTGCTGGGGTGACTTGACTTGCACACCATCAGAGGGCTTCGTGTGCCTACTGTGGCATGTGTGCCATATGTTTGCCACCGCTGGCCTAAAACAACTCCATGTAACTGAGAGGGACAGGAAGAGAATGATGAGTGATTAGAAGGAAGCAGAGGGAAGACAGAAGAGGGGTTTTGAGGAAACTGGAAATCTGACTTTCCCCAGGTTTACCATCTCCCATAAGGTCATTTGTATGCCAAGCACTGGCATCTTACTGATATACATGGAGGACAGGAATCTGGCATTTTTTTCAGGACTGAATGGAGAGTTCTGGGAACAGAATGAGACATCCATTCCTCATAAACTACAGGCAGCTGACAGCCAGCCTTCTTGGGTTTGATACAGTGGTGAGGCCCTGAGCAAATCATCACATCTCTCTAAGTTTCATCTTCCTCCTTTGTAAAATGAAGCCAATAATAGTTCACACATTGTAGGGTGATTATAAGGATTGAATGATACAATTTATGTTAGTGATTAGAACAGTGCTTGGAACATACACAATAATTTAAGTCTCAATGTCTTCATCACCACCTGTATTACATAAAGCAGTCAGAGCAGTGTGTGGCCTTTAGTAAATACATGGTAACACTCAGCTGCTCTGTCCACTGGAAATCTCAATGGCTCCCACTGTCTTCATAATTCCTAGAATACTCAAATGGAAAACAGAGAATTTATTCCAACTGAATCTGTAGATTGTGTATGAAACACTACAGGCTGATCAATACTGCAAATCTTTTGGATGCTTAGCATTTGGGGATCTGTGGAGACCCTTTTCAATGAAATATCCATGATTGTCTGCTTTTTTCCATGTCTGCAGTACTAAAAATATTCCCAAGCAGGTAGGAGGGTACTGAATTGCTTTCAAGCATTTCTTTGGGACTGTGAACATTTGAGATTTAGAAAACTCATAAAATACTTTATAGCATGAAAAACTTGGCAATGAGACAGGCTAACTTTTTCTAAAAATCATTACTGTTTCCTGGAAGCAGCATAAGCAGGGAGGCCTGGAATGTAACTCTCCTCCTGGGAGATGCAGGAGGAGACCCTGCAGGCTGAGCTGAGAGGTTCCATCTGTGGAAGATACAGTGTGACAGAGGCCCAGAACCCCAGGGAGTCTTCCCAGAGCCATGCCTGTCTCTGCTGCCAGGTTCCAGCTGCTCCTGCCAGCAGTGACTCAAGGCACTTAACAGGCATGATCAAACTATCTTTTCTATGTGGCTCTTACCATAGCAGAAAGTGCACCGCTGGAGTCTCTCTAACGCTGCCATGTCGTCAGTCCCAGAGGGAACCACTATGACTTGGAATGTGCCAGTATCGTCAATCTGCAAGAAGTGGAAGCAAGAGAAAGAACCACTTAGTGGGTAGAGATACAATAACCTCTCTGTACTGTTCAGAGGCCTGAGATCCAGAGAGGGATCACTGCTCTGTCTAAGAAGGCCAAGGGCAGTTGCAGCACGTTGGGTGGCTGTGGGTGTTGCTGTGTCAAACTCAACTCTTCCTTTCCCTGGGTGACAGTTGCTTTGCCTCTCTGTTTCTTCATCTGTGAACTGAGGATGGTATGATTACTACCTAACAGGGCCTGTGAGTGCTGAACAAGTTCACCACTGTGAAGCACTTCCTGGCACAGAGTGGGTGCCATACAGCTCAGTAAAGGCCACAAAACACTCTCTTATCCATCATCTCGACGACTCAGTGTGTGAGTTCTTATCTTCATGGGCCTCGCTTTACAGATGGAGAAAACAGAAGCTCAAAGAAAGGATGATCAAAAGACACTGGACACTGAAGTCTTTTAACAGAGACCCCCCATCTTCCACCCCCCAAGTCTCTGAAAATCATGAGAAATCACAGGCTGCTCTTTAGAGACGTCTTTAAATTTCCCCTGTGAGTGAATGGAAGATGGCTTTGAAATACAGACTCAGATCCACATCTAGGCATCTGCCTTCTCTGAAACTCTCCAACAATTTTCACTTTTCTCCTCATTGCTGGTAATTCACCTGCAGTTTAAGCATACAAAGCAGGAAGAAGATAAGGAAGCTCCATATAATCAAGAATAATTGACTCTTGCTGGTGAATTGACATGATCACATCTAGTACATAAGAGTTGGGTCAAATGACATTTAAGTTTTCCTTGTCTTAAGCTAATGGCTTCCTCTCTCTGGGAAGTCACCTTCCACACTTTTTCCTTACACATAGGATTTTGGTGGTCATGTTTATCTGGAGTAATTCCGTTTCTATGACTGAACCAATTGGACCAGAGAAGGACTTCATCCAGCCAGATCCATTCTCTTAAAAATTTGAAACTGGGTCCTAAAGGCTGCAAGTTCATCCATGTTTAATGACTTAAACTCACAGAGCTGCCATCTGGCTGCCCTGTGTCTTGTGGACTGAGAAGCAAGGGAGCTGGGAGAAAGGAGGGAGGCGGGGAGGACGTCACTAAGGCGCACCATTGTGTCTGCCCAGTTTGTATTCTGTGTGCAGTGGATGGGGAAATCTGTGCTCAGCAGGTTCCTCTTGGGAGCCCACTGTTTTGCCTTCATGAGCTTTCTGGGTGAGAAGGAAAGACTCTGAGGGAGTGCATGGTAAGTGAAGTTTCTAAGTTTCTTGACACAAATACATAGAGAAAGGAATATGCAGTGCCCAGGGGAAAACAGAAAAGAAATGGAAAGGAGTCTGTGCTGGGCTACATAGTGCGACCCTGCCTCAAAAAAACTAGGGCTGGGAGATTGGCTCAATGGCTTAAGTGCCTGTCTGGCAAGGTGTAAGGTTGTGAGTTCAATCCCCAGTGCAAAAAAAAAAAAAAAAAAAAAAAAAAATGGAACAAACACAAAGAAATAACCTAGTGCTATACCTTAAGCTTCTAGAAAAAGAAGAGCAAGTCAAGCCCAAAGCCAAAAGAAGGGAGGAAATTATAAACATCAGAAGAGAAATTAATCCAATTGAGGGTTAGAAAACAAAGCAAAGAATTAATGAATCAAAGAGTTGGTTCTTTGAAAGAATAAATACAATTGATAAACCCCTAGCCAACCTTATCAAAAGGAGGAAAGAAAAAACTCAAATTTATGCAATAAGAAATGAAAAGGGTGAAATCAATACAGATCCTGTGGAAATTCAGAAGATCATCAATATCTACTTTGAAAATCTATAATCTCATGGGATGGAAAACACAGATGAAATGGACAGATTCCTGGAAATATATGAATTACCAAAGCTGGATCAAGAAGATATACAAATACTGAATAACCCAATATCAGTCAATGAAGTTGAAAACATAATTTAAAAACTTACCAACAAAGAGAAAGCCAGGTCCTAATGGATTCACTGCTGAATTCTACAAGAAATTTAGACCAATACTCCTCAAACTCTTTAATGAAATAGAAAGAGAAGCAGTTCTCCCTAACTCATTCCTAGAGTCAAGTATTACCCTGATACCAAAACCAGAGAAAGGCCCAACAAAAAAAGAGAACTACAGGACAATCTCCCTAATGAACATAGATGTGAAAATTCCCAGTAAAATACTAGAAAACAGAATGAAGCAAATCATCAAGAAGATTGTGCACCATGACCAAGTGATATTCATTTGAGAAATACAGAGATCTTATAAACATAACATGCCATATTAACAGAGCCAAAGATAAAAATCACATGATCATCTCTATAGACACAGAAAAAGCTTTTGATAACATCCAACACTCATTCATGGTAAGAACCCTAGAAAAAATGAGAATAGATGGTATTTACCTCAATCTGATAAAAACCATGTATAACAAACCAACAGCCAACATCATATTGAACACACAAAAACTGAAACCTTTCATTCTAAAATCAGGAACAAACCAAGAATGTCAACTATTACCAATACTATTCAATACGGTTCTGGAAACATTAGCCAGAGCAATTAGACAAGAGAGAGAAATAAAAGGAATAAGGATAGGAAAGGAAGAATTTAGATTATCATTATCTGCAGATGACATGGTGCTCTATGTAGAATACCCCAAAAACTCCACCAAAAGACTACTAGAGTTAATAAGCAAATTCAGCAGCATAGCTTGTTATAAAGTCAACACTCAAAAATCAATAGCATTCTTGTATACAAACAACAAACTCACTGAGAGAGAAATTAGGGAAACAACACCTTTCAAAATGGCATCCAAAAAAAAAAAAAAAAAAAAAAAAAAGAAATACTTAGGAATCAATCTAACGAAGTTAAAGATCTATATATTGAAAATTACAGTACTCTGAAAAAGGAGATTGAAGAAGATATCAGAAAGTGGAAATATAATCCTTGTTCATGGATAGGAAAAACCAACATTGTGAAAATTCTCTATATTCCCTAAACTGTTACACAGATTTAATGCAATCCTGATCAAAATACCACTATCATACCTCACAGATCTAGGAAAAAACATTCCAAAAATTCATCTGGAAATGGAAGAGACCTAGAATAGCAAAGGCAATCCTGGGAAACAAAGGCAACACAGGTGGCATCGCAGTTCCTCACCTGAAATTACACTACAAAGCTACTATAATAGAATCAGCATGATATTGGCAAATAAGCAGACCCAAGGACCAATGGAACAGAATAGAAGATACAGACACAACAACAAATATACACAGCCATCTTATCTTTGACAAAGGGGCCAAACATGTTCACTGGAAGGAAGAAAGTGTCTTTAATAAGTGGTGCTAGAAAATTTGGCTTTTCATACACTGAAGACAAAAACTAGACCCATGCCTATCTCCATGTATTAAGCTAAAGTCAGAATGGATCAAAGATCTAAACATTAAGACATAAGCATTAAATCTACTGGATGACAAAGTAGGTAGAAATCTCAAAGACATAAGGGTTGGCAGAGCGTTTGTGAATGAAAGCCAAACTGCACAGGAAGTACTTCAAATAACAAACAACTGGAATCTCATCTTATTAAAAAGTTTTTCACATCCAAAGAAATCACCAACAGAGTGAAAAGAAAACCCACGGGTTGGGAAAAGATTTTTCCAACTGTCACTCAGACTTCTATCTAGAATGTATAAAGAACTGAAAAAAAATCAGACCTTCCAAATTCAAAGAACCAATCCAAAAAAGGGCATCTGAGATGAATACACAGTTCTCAGATGAAGAAATTCAAATGGCAAATAAATACATGAAAAAATGTTCAAAATCACTGGTCATTTGAGAAAAACAAATTAAAACAGCACTGAGATTTCATCTCACTCCAGAAAGAATGGCCAAGATCAAGCAATCAACCAACAACAAATGCTGGTGGAACTGTGGGGAAAAAGGGGATCACTTCTACATTGTTGGTGGGAGTGTAGACTGGAAAACCACTGCAGAAATCAGTATGAAGATTCCTCAAAAAAACTAGAGTTATAGGTTCTATTCAACCCAGCAATTCCCCTTCTGGGTAATTACCTAGAAGAATTGAAAACATCACACTGCAGAGACATATGTGCACCCATGTTTATAGCTGCACAATTTGTAATAGCCAGATTTTGGAAAAACCCAAATGCCTATCAACTGTGGAATGGATAAAAAAGATGTGTTCTTTTTATACAATGGACTACTACTCAGCTATAAAAAAGCATACACCAGAGGCTTTTATAGGTAAATGGATACAACTAGAAACCATACTCATAAGTGAAATAAATCAGACTTGCATGTGTAAACACTGCATCCTCTCACTAGTGTAGGAAACTGAAAGTAAATAAGATATAAAAGTTACAATAGACATAGTGAAAGGGAAAGAAACAGCTCAAAGGAAAATCATATTGTTTGATCAATTTTGCATGCCTGTATCTGGTAACCTGAGCAACTATTTTGAAGATAACAATATGTGATATAACAACCATTGTTAAATTCTTATCACCTTGATTTGAAATCCTATACCACTATTGTTTTTTGTTGTTGTTGTTATTTGACTCATTGTTGTTGCTATTGTTTGATTGCTTTTTGATTTTTCTGTTTTTTCTTCTTTAACATAAAAATAAATAAAGTTCAACATACATACATTAAAAAAAACCATTTCCCTCTGATTTTAACTTTCTCCAATCACTAGAATCATCAATAATATGAAATACTAAATGTAATATTTCTCTCACCTGCAATACCAAATAGAGTAAAAGAAAAGAAAATAGGCTAGCTAAAAAAAGGAGGGGCACACTGTCTTGTAAGAATATTGGAAAGCCAGATTAGAAGTCTTAATAGACAACAAGTAATATTTCGTCAGAGGTAAGAGGGGATCACCAAAAAATACAGAGGAAAAATCCTGGTGACAAAACCAAGATAAGCCTGAGGTCTGTCCAGTCAAAAATGACCTTCCATGTCAGAAACACAGCCTGATGGCCCAGTTCATGCCATTGGGAACAACTTTCAATGTAGGGAGCAGAGTTATGTGTTCAGAAACGGCAGTTGCATTGTTGCAGCAACTACTTTTAAGTCCCAGATGCCTGTGTGCAGGGAACCTAATTTCACCCAGGCTTATTGTACTCTCAGACGAATTGAGATTTTTGAGAAGCCATGGTAAGCATTAAACAAATAAGGGTTTTAGAATGCGGCCCTCAATGTCAGTAGACTTGAGTTCTGGTCTCAAAAAAGCAATACTTCAAGCATAAGTAAAGTACAATGGAAGAGCATGGGTGGGAGAAAGACAGTCAACAGAAATAGTTGATGCAATTTCTCTTCTGTGATGTCAGACACTGAGTTCTAACCAACTTAATGGCACATTCATTTCCATCTGGAGCCCTGCCAGACTGGCAAGGTGTATCTCCTCCTACCAGTGGGGACCTTTTGGTTTTCTCCTCAGAGCCTAGGACAGTACCTGGCATGTCTAAGGTGCTATTTGTTACATGAATGAACCTTGGGACCAATTCTGACTTTTGACTTCATCACTAACTCTTCTGCTGCCCAAAGGGATTAGGAGTCAATGCTGCTCAGATTTAAGAGGGTTTATTTTCAAAAATGTCAACCTTCATCAAGACAGTCTGTAGGAAGTGTAGGTAGAATCCAGAGGCCAGATTGGCGATATGTGCCTGTGGTCCCAGGACTCTGGGTGGTTGAGACAGGAGGACTACAACTTCCCAGTCCACCCCAAGCAACTTAGTGATATCTTGTCTCAAAATAAAATTAAAATTAAAATGGAGGAGGCTGGGGATGTAGCTCAGTATGAAGGCCTAGGGTTCAATACTACCATCATTCACACACACACACACACACACACAGAGCCCAAATTGTCTATTTCAGATTAAGTTTCAAAAGATTAAAAAAAAAAGACAGAAAAATCTCTTTTCATAAGTTATACACTGTCTATGTACAAAATGGGTTAAGTGAAACTGTGTCAGTTTAAGTTTATATTACAAGGGTCACTGACTGTTTGCATCAGTATATAAAGTTCTCTCTTATTTTGTGACTAAAGCCGGTAGATGCAAAAACAAGGAAGACTGTCTATGGCTAGAATCATTAATGGAATTTTTAAACTGCTACTTCTTCCAGCAGCTTTATCTGCATAGCTTGGTCCCAGCCTTTTATAATTTACACACATTTTCCTTTTTGACATAACAATCTCTTTATATGCATAATTCTGAAAGTCAGTTCAATGATGCAAATAGCAGTTTCAATTCCTGGACTACCAGATTTCCTTGCTATTAAATAGGTCTTAGTTAAACTGTATCAAGCTACTGAATGCTAATAGTGAAAACAAAAGCCATCATTCTGAGTGCTTTGCTATCTGCTAGGTGCTTAGGCACAATGTTGCATCATTTAATCTTGATAGGCGGTACACTGCAACTCTGTTTTGTTTACTCCAACATTTTTACATGCAGAAAATTATAGAGCTGGAGAAGTCCTCCAAAGCCATTTAATCTATCCCAGCCCCCAGGAAAGACAGGTGTCACACGGGTGAGTGATTGCCCCTCTCAAGGCCTTCAGAAGAAGCTGATGTCTTGGCCACCTGCATTTAATCCATTAATCCATGCCACCAGTAAACCAAAATTGCCATCTACAAGCTCGCAGACAGAACTGAAGTGTTCTGCCACTATTCTTCCAAATATAAAACGCTGAGCATGTTCCTGGTACACAGTAATAAATAATTCTTCCTATCTGGTTTGTGAACCCAGCATGACCTGGATAACTCGCTTCTTTCTCATGAGGTCTGTGAACACAGGCCACATGCATTACTAGGGGGGCTGCAGGACAGGCTCCCCTCACCGAGAACGACCGCCTGATGGAGGGCACGTTGCTGAAGGCGATCACCACCGGTGTGATATCCAGGGCCCCGAACTCCATAGTGGCGGTGGTGATGGACTGGACATCGGCCGATGGACCGCTGCTGAAAAACGTGGCAATCCTCCTGGTGTGAGCCCCGGGAAGTGTTCGCTTGAAGACGTTCCTGGAAATAAACCTCATGGCTTTGCCCGTCTCCCTACTGTCGAGGGATTTTTCATAAGGAATAGCTGCGATTTCCCTGAGCAGCTGGTCCTTCCTGTAGGCGTCGGAGAAGCGCACCAGATGTCTGGCGGAGGAGCCATAGGTGAGGACGGCGACGCGCGCCCCCATGGGGCAGCCGCTCTCCCGGACCCTCAGGTCTCTCACGAGCGAAGCCACCATCGCCTTCATCCGCCCGAAGTCCTGCTCTGTGACATCCCGGGACTGGTCCAAGGCAAACACCAGCTCCGTTGGATGCACCGGGCATTCGGGTTTTCCTAAAAGGCAAGCACGTGCCTCTTAGCGCTTGGGATGCTCATTAAAGAAAATAGGAGCGCAATTAATTTTAAATGGTAACTGTTCAACTATTTAAACATTAAGTAATTTAGACATTAAAACGTAAAATATTAAATGTTTAAATCTTGAATAATTTAAAGATGCTATTCTAAAAGCTGAGTGTGCTCTTTTCCATCCAACTCAAAAGAAAAAGTCTGAAATGCAATGTGATTTGTTATGAAATTTGTAAGTTAATTACTAAATTCATTCTGAATAGCACAGTCCTTGGAAATGTCCTCTTACCTACAGAGACTGGATCAAAAGTATGCTTTGCTGCTAGAACTTACTCAAACTAAAACAAATTCTTTAACAAGTGTTAAAATGGTAAAAATTCTTAACAAGGGTTAAAAGGGTGAAGAAAAAAGAGAATAGCTGTAAAAGTTCCTTGGAGAATTTCAGAAAAAATGGAAAAACTGATAAGT
Organism: Dasyprocta punctata; assembly: GCA_004363535.1. Classification (NCBI taxonomy): domain Eukaryota; kingdom Metazoa; phylum Chordata; class Mammalia; order Rodentia; family Dasyproctidae; genus Dasyprocta; species Dasyprocta punctata. Next base: position 6,793 of record RJWM01005763.1, on the reverse strand, counting down.
AGTATATAGAACAGAGAGTTAAATGTAAATAGACAGTGAAGAGTAGGATTTGGAGCTGACCCAAGTATTATATGACTGCATGGGTTTGTCGTATGTCCCCCCAAGACCTCATGTAATTGAGACTGGACTGAGTCTGGCGTTTGTGATTGGTTTGTTGTCTAGCACTGGGATTGATATGAGTGCTGCACCCGCCCAGGGGTGGAGCCAGAATACACAGTAAGGGCAAGAGGAAGGTTGTCTTTCTTTCTCTCTTGCTGAGTTTGCATGTCTTGCTGTTTGGCAGCCACCACGAATGGCTGCCCCGCCATGCCACGCTGCCTTGGAGCCAAATGAGTATGGACTGAAACCCCCAAGAACTGTAAGAAATAAACCTTTCCTTCCCTAATTTTGGGTGTCAGGTATTTTGTCTCAGCAACAAGTGAAAAGCAACTAAGACAGTGACCTCGTCCAAATTACCAAGACTCTGTGCCTCAGTTTCCTTATCTGTGAAACCTGAGTCACATCAGCAATTACACAGGCCTCTTGTGAGCAATAAATGAAAAACACAGGTAAGGAAAGCACTTAGAGCAACAGCACCTGGTAGAGAGTTGGTACTCAACAAATATTAGCTGTTACTTTTGTAATTATCCTTACAGACCTTTCTGTTGTGTGACAGAATAACTAAGTTACTAAAAGGAGAAAGCTTTAACTGATAAATTTTTATTTGAGAGTTAAAAATTCAAGTTAACCAGTAAGTATGCCTATTATTTAGAGAAATTTTGAATTATGCTTGTTAAACTCTAATATGTTAATTGCATAGTTATGAATCCTTATTCATTGATTCCAATTTATTTATGCTAATCTCACTACCCTAATTTCATCACCAGTTTATATTTGATGATCTGATTAATGATTGTTTCTCCTGATAATTTAGGGTAAATGGAGATAGGGGATTATGGCACTCTTGATTTTCTACGTTATTTAGTTCCGGTCTAAGAGTAGATATCTAATAAATGATTAATGATTGAAAAAGGGACAAAAAACAGTTTTGTTCAACCAGTTTAGGAAGAACAAAACTTTAATAGCATGTAAAGTGCCTAGTTTTGAGATGTAAGCTGGTGTAAAGGAATCCCAGTGCTGTGTCTCTAGCATGGAATTTAGAGATAACAAAACAGCTGAGGCCCAGAGGACCTACAGAAGGAGCTCAGGACCCAGACTTGCTGGGGTTCCAGTAGGCTGCTGAGCAGTCAGTCCCTTCTCCAGGCCACCTGGGCTTTCCCACAATGGCACAAATTCTTCCCTCTTTCCAGTTCTTGAGTCCATGACCTTCATGGGTAGAAGGAGTTATCACCTGGCCAGTGAGATAAATCTCAGACCCAAATCAAATTGTTCCTCTCAGTGGAGAAGGACAAAATTTATTGCCTATAACTCTAACAGGCTGAGCAGATTTCATTTTTAAATTGAGGTCATATTAATTTTGCAATTAAAAATGACTAGAATTATGGCCAAACATGAAACTGCTTCCAACAACTTTTTGATTGGGTTGTTCTTCACGTATGTGAACAACAACAAAATTTCAGGTGCAAGTAAGAGATAAAAAAATAGGAAAAGATTTACAGACCTAGCTGAAGATATGCCAAAATCCAAGCTTTCAAGAAAAAAACCACCCAAGAGCTAATTCAGTTTACAAAGTACAATATCTGAAACCCCAGCAAGTGCCCAGGAATCTCATGGACTCTGAAGAGCATGGGGTGAATTTCCCGGGTCCCAGAGAGGCCTCCTTGAGCAAGAACGAGTGCGTGCAGACCCAGTTCTCATGGTTCCACGGCCATGCACTGCACACTGATGGCTGCCACTTGCTTCAGGGGCAAACAGGACAGGGTGCAGCAGGAGCTGCCCAAGCCCCTGCCATAGAATTAAAACACAGCACTAATGGCTCTCATCCAGGCCACCACTGTCTTTGCCTTGGTTCCACAACACCCTCCCAAGGAGTCCTCCGGCCTTTACACTGATCACCCTGCAGTCCATTCTTCCCACAGTAGCCCAAGCAAACTTTAAAAACTTGTCCATCAGGTCATCCTCCTCCCTGCAGTTCTCTCGACAAACTGCTTAATACCTTCTCATCGCAATGCTAGTCAGATCCGGCTTCCTTGTTGCAACTTGCAAAGCCCAGCTTATTTCACTCCTGCCTCCGTCTACATTTTTCACCTGCCAAACTCTCTCCCATCACTGTTTCCTAGTCATCCGTGCTCTGTCAGTTCCTAGGAGATGCCAAGGTCTTTCCTGTTCTGTGGTCCTTGTACCTGGGGTTCTCCCTGCCTGGCTTTTGCAAAATTGTGGATCCTTTAGCCAAGCTTCAAGTTCACTGCTTCAAACTCTGTGCAGTGTCTCTCTCTTCCCACACATTACACTGCACCACAGCATCCAATGCTTTCCCTCTTTCATAACAACAATAGGATTCTGAGTTCCTTTGTGTACTTATTACCTGGACCCTCCATGAGAATAGAAGCTTCTAAGGACAAGAATCTTATTATTCTACTCAGTGTGCCAAGTGCCTAAAACAGAGACTCTTTTTTTTTGTAATTAGTGCATGTTTGCAGTACATAATGATCACATTTGCCGTGGGGAGTTGGTACATGAACCTACGACATCTGAATGCTTTTTTCATCTCTTACCTCTCACCTTCCTCCATCTCTTGAACTCTTTCCTTTTTGCAAAAGATCTATCTCCTTGTTTCTTATTATCTGTCTTTTATTTTGCTCTTTAATTCATTTATATTTTGAATTTCTCAAATAAGAGAAACCATGTACTACTTAAGCTTGTGTGTGTGATTTATTTCACTTAACATTATGTTTTCTCAAAGTGTATCTATTTTCCTAAAAATGACTCAGACTAACCTTTCTTTATGCATAGTAGTACTCCCTTATGTATAAATACCACATTTGTTTATCTGCTGATGGCCATATAGACCACTTCAAAGATTTAGCCACTACAAGTTGTGCAACTATAAACATGGGTATGCATATATCACTGTAATACGATGTCTTTAGCTCTTTTAGGAAGATGCCTAGAAGGGGAATAGCTAGACCAGATGGAATTTGTATCAATAAGCTTTCAATAAATATTTGTACATGAACAAACAATCGGGGGCAAGGTTTGGTGGGTTCATACACAAATTATAAAGGATAAATATATGTTAGGGAGATGATACGTTTATACAAAAACATCATGTAAGAAGCATTTGTAAAATACTTGAGAACTAGCGCTGAGAAAATTTTTGTGTGTGCGGCACTGGGGATTGAACCCAGGGAGGCTCCATCACCGAGCGACACACAGCTGCTATTCATTTCTTTTGAGAAGCTGGTTATTAACAATGAATAAGGGCTGCATTTTTAGCATTATCTGAGCTGCACATTCCACTCGGTTGCTATCTGATCATCCCTACTTTTATGCTGCCCTCTGCATCTTAATCCTAATGACTTGATTATAGAGATGGGGAGAGAAAGAAAGACAGAGACAGAGACAGACAGACAGGCACACTGACAAAAAGAGACAGAATATAGGAGACAGAATATATGTGAATAAAGAGGGGCAATATTTTTGCAAAAATAGTAACAGTAAGATAAATGGTGATGTTAGTCCTAAAGTATTGTAAGTATTATAAATGCTTGCTGGGTGGTGGAGCAGTAGCTGCGGAGCTGAGCTAGCACCAAGTGAGTGATCAGAAGCAGGACTCTGCTGCCAGAGTGAAGCAGCAAATGAAGCCCAAATGCAACTAATATCAGTTGGCAGACAAACCTAACTCATCTTTTCTGATATGTGACATGCTAGATCTCGATTAAAACATGTCATAAATAAAGATTACTCACCATGCCGACCAGCTGGGGAAGAAGAACAAAGGAGATTGGATTATTATTAGTAGAAAAACAGAATTCTGTTCTATGTAAGAATCATGGAAAAAAAAAAAGAATCATGGCAGCAAGGTTTTGCCTTGTCTGCCATTGGAGGTGACTCAAAAATCAAGGCAACAGAGTTTGGAGAAAACGCAGACAGAGCCCAACATCTTGGTGAAAACACTGTGCCATCCACCAGGAACAGGCTGAAAGAATATGTGGGATGATACAGCCACAAATCAGCAGCCTGCAGCCGGCTATTGGAAGCAGAGACCTTCTCCTAGGAGGGGATGGTGGGGGAGGCCCACTGCATTTGGAATGTTGCAAGACTCCAACTTCTCCCTACTCTACATTTTCTGCATGCACACATCTATAGTTATCAGTTACACAAACACACATCTACAGTTATCAGTTATACACACACGTACATGTCTATATGAACATATAGTGTATGCACATGCAGGTTGAGTATCACTTATCTGAAATGCATGGGACTAGAAGTGTTTTTAACTTTAAATTTTTTCAATTTGGAATTTTTTCATATACATAATGAGGTATCTTGGAGGTAAACCCAAGTTTAACACATAGTTCATGTTTTTTTCCTGTAAACCTCAGCATAGAGTCTGAAGGTAATTTTGTACAATTTTTCAGTGTGCTATGTTGTGACTACAACCAGTCACATGAAATCAGAGGTGGGATTTCCCATTTGTGCCATCATATCAGTACTCAAAAGGTTTCCAGTTTTGGATACTGCAGGCTTCAGATTGGGCTGCTTGATCTGTATGTGTGCATATTTACATTTTATGTAAGAGCAGAGGTGAATTTAGTCTGAAAGAACTCAGTATTAGCTCTAAACTGGCACTCTCCAATATGGTAGCCACAAGCAATGGGTCATTACTTAAATTTTAAATCAAGAAAATTAAATGAAATAAAACATTCAGCTTTTTGTTTGCACTATCCATGTGTCAAGTGTCCATAGTCGTACATGGCTGGTGACCCCTCTACTGGGCAGCATGTGGACACTTCCGTGACTGTGGGATGCTTCCCCGGACAGCACAGTGTTTCTTGTACTAAATAACACTTGACATAACTTTGGACCTACTTTTGGATTGTAATTTTGTACTGAACCCTTCAACTTTTAAAAAATCAGCTATGACTGCATGTGGGCCTGCCCAGCAGTCATTACAGTTCATAGGCCAGGAAACCTGCACTACTTCAGCTGCAGAAAAGCCCATCCTCATGACCCAGTGTATAACTTTCAGTCCTATGATGGTCTGATTCTGCTATGAACAGGCAGAGTTCTGACTGACTCTGCTTTTGGAACAATCTGCACCTTTGAGAACACTTGTTCATTACAGAAATGGGCTCTCATTTGTCTATTTTTCTCCTTTAAAATGCCTGGAGGGAAATTTAACTCTTCCTTTCAGTCCCAATTTTTATTTGGGAAATAAATACATGTTTAAGTGAGTATTTGACATGATGAAAAGTCAGCTTGTAATCTTGTGCATGGGTTTAATGATATCAACACATACTGTGAAAGAAGAGGGTGTCATATACGTCTTAAAACAAATTCCGGTGAGTTCAATCCTATCAGTTACCGTCAAGCATTAATAACTCTTTAAAAGAAGTTTAGTGTGATTCTCCGCTGATTTATTACAGCATCAGGACAGTTTTGACCTCCTATCTCCATTTTCTACAGGTCAAGAGCACTAGATAAATTACTGCTTAGTGCTTCTCAAAGACATGTTGGGAGCTAACAGTCCCAGTTCATGTTAACTCAGAATTTATGTGGTGATGTCTCTAATTTTAAAGAATTGGCTGGGAAATTTCTCCATTCTGAGAGCAACACTCCCTGCTTTCTTTCTAGCAAAGCCGACAAGTTGGGGATCATGTTAAATAGGGTACTTACGAGTGTGGTCCCGCACATACTGAATGAGCTCACAGGTCTGCAATTCAGAAATAAAACAGAGAGAGTTAGCCAACAGGCTGCTAGGTCACCAAGTTTAAACACACTGAACTGTGTGCTCAGAGCATGCAGCAGGAGTCAGGAGGTACTTACAGAGAATGAAGCCAATCCTTTGGCCCCTTTCATACCCTAGGGAAATAGACAAACGGAAAATGTTTCATGACTCAGACACACACACCAGCAGCCAGAATGTACACCGACACTGTGATGAGAAAGTGAAGGCCTTTAAAAGTTTGTATTCTTATGAAGTTAGAGGCAACAAAAGATCCAGGCAGGGTACTCATGACTTCATTAAGAGTAACACAACGAGGGCAACACACTGGCTGCAAAAGGCTCCACATACACAAGCTGTCGGGCCACCTCCCGAGGCTCCTCCATGTCAGGGTCTAAGGAGGGAACTGACAGCTCGACAGAGGCAAGCGGAGCTGCAGAGCAGAGCCTTGGAGCAGACCCCAAGCTCAGACCCTGCAAAGACTGAGCCCTCCGTGCCCGCTGCCTCCTGTGCTAGGTACTTCACGTCACCCCACGCTCTGCCTCCACTGCGGAGCAGTAGCCAATGCCAAACCAGCCTGTGTTCCCACCACTTTTGGATAACAAAGAGGCCAGATGCAAACTGAACATCTGGGAAGATTATCCTAGCTGCCTCACGGAAATAAAGACATATGTATGTAGAGTTGGAGATAGAAAGAACAGAGTGGAACTGGTTTTTATTTTGGGCTCAACCCTATCTTTGGAACGGGAAGAGTCTGGCTACTCTCACAGTGAGAAACCCAAGGAAAATTGTGAGAGCCACATCCAAATTCTTGAAGTAAATGAGTTCCACGTGAATGATACTTTGATCATGTTCACGATTTATTAATTTCACTTCCATCCATTCACAATTGCTGACTGAATATAGGAAAAGGACAACAAAGGATAAATGAGCAAAATTCACTAATTGAGAAATCTCACTTTA
>RJWM01005762.1:78715-89642 GCA_004363535.1 Dasyprocta punctata | reverse complement strand
CTCCTGGGTGCCTTCCCACCTCCCAAGCCTGCTACTGAGGTTAAACCACTGGGTTCATGGTGATACTTTGGATAGTTCACTGACCCTTGACCTTCAGTCTCTTCCCCCCAAGAAGTCCTTGTGTGAGGGGCCTCAGTTTGCAAGGCGTTCAGAAAGACTGAACATGTAGAGTGACAGTGGCTGCTGTTTTTGCTTAGCTGAAGACAGCATAGCTGCCAAGATCTTAGCTTACAATCGGGCGAACCGGGCAGTTGCCATCCTCTGCAACCATCAGCGAGCGACTCCCAAGAACTTTGAGAAGTCAATGCGGAATCTGCAGACAAAGGTAGGAGACCTCTGCCAGCCCCTACTGTCCTTCTCACCATTGGTAGTGCTGATGAGCTGCCCACAATGGACACAGGGGCAGTGTGACAGAGGTGCTTCACCAAGCTGGTGTGGGGGTATTGGGGTCACCAGGGGCCAGGTCCTGGTCAGGAGGTGGCTGCTCCTGCCAAAGAGCCAACACCTTGGTGCAAACTGGCTCAGTTCAGGATAGAGCTGTCCTGGTGCTACCTCTGACCTTCCTGTCGGGACGTGGCCATCTTTCATCCTAGTCCAGGAAGGCAGGCTGAGAGGTAGGGCTTTGGGGAGTTGGGTCAGTTTGTGGCTGGAGGTGGAGCAGGTGACACATTCAGACTTGAGAGGTCTTTTGGCCTTGTCCCACCTCTGGCCACAGACTGGGTCAGGGCTGGCACTACAGAGCCCTTCTCAGGCTGCTTTCTGCTGGTGGCACCATTTAACCCACAGCTGTGATGGATTCCCCAGGCAGGACAGGACCAGCCCTGCTTAGCCTCCTGTTTTTTTGCAGATCCAAGCAAAAAAGATCCAGATAGCTGAGGCCCAGGGAGAGCTGAGCAAGGCCGAGGTTGATCACAGAATCAAAGGGGATGGCAAGTCTAAAAGGTGTGTGTGTGCCTGCTTCCTTGAGCCTCCAGGGGCCAGCCTATCCAACCTGAACATACTTGGCCTTAGCTTTGAACTTTCCTGTATGGATAATCTTGTTTTCCTAATCAAATGTTTTCTTTTTTTTTCTTTTTCTTTTTTTAAAACACAAACTATACTACCTATCCCTTTGGCAGATACTTAGGGGTAGAACTGCTGGGTCATCTTGTTATCCTAGTTACATTTTTATTGCTGGGACAAAATATCTAACACCCATAAGTTAAAGGAGGAAAAGTTTATTTTTAGCTGACAGTTTATTACAGTTTCAGTCCATAGTCAACTAGCTCCAAGGCAGGGTGGCATGGCAGAGGGGCATTACGGAGAAGAGACAGTCCATAGCAGAGTAGGCAAGAAGCAGCAGCCTGCCTTCCTTCTTTCCGCCTTATATTCCATCTAGGCTATAAACCTATTGATTGGTGCCACCCACACCCATGGTAGGGCCTCCCATCACCCACACCCAGAACTAAACCAATCAATACACTAATTTAACTATCACACCCTTAATCCATATTCACACAATCTTAATCCACATTCATACACCCCAGATCTAGCCACCTCTGAAAAGCCTCACCTATGGCCACATGAGGGTTTGCAAGGGACATCTAGGTATAAACTGTAACATCTAGTAACTCTATGGTCATAAGTTGAAGAAGATATTTTAGTTTCCATAGAGATGTACCAGCTCATGTTTGTATCAGTGCTATGTGAGGTTCTAATGTCTCCACATCCTTGCCAATACTTCAGCTCTGTCCCCTTGTTTTTGTTTTGTGTGTGTGTTGTGTGTTGCTGGAAACTGAACCCAGGCGTTAGCCCACTGAGCGATACTCCAGCCCCTTTCTAGTTTTTATGGTTGAGATAAGGTCTTGCTAAATTGCCCAGCTAGCCTCAGACTTGCAGTCTTCTCTGGGAGAAGTTTTAAAATTACCGAGTCAGTCTCTTCACCTGTAACAGGTCTGTGAATTTCCCTGTTTCTGTGCAGTCAGTTCTGGTGGTCTGTGTCTTTCTGGAAGTTTGCCAGCTAGAAGATTTGTTGGTGTCTGGTTGTCTGCAGCAGTCCCTGTAACCCTTTGCATTTCCCTATTTCCACTGATGATTGCAGTGGTTGCTGTGCTCTTCGTGGACAGCGTCCCAAGATGCAGAGGTGTGTCTTTAAAAGTGGTAGATGTCACACAGCCCAAAGGGCATTTGATGAGGAATGTGGCTGCCGCTACCCTTGGCTTCCATGGTGTTCCTGCTTGTGCTGTCTGGCAGCCACTTTGAGTCAGCTCTGAGCAGATGGCCCTACACAAGGACTCTGCAGTAGGCACACTGGGCTGATGCAGCCTTCAGCAGTAGCATTCTCATGTGCACATCTTTCCCCACGTGGTGAAGGGTTTACAGTGCAGACTCCTGGAAGACTGAACTCAAAGTGCTTGTACTACAATCATGACTGTCACAGGGAAGGTAATGCAGAAGCTGAGGGGATTCCTGTTTCTATCTCTAGTTCTCTCTCTCTCTCTTTTTGGAGACAGGATCTTGCTATGTAGTTCAGGCTGGCCTTGACTCACTATGTAACCCAGGCTGGCCTCCAACTTGCAGTGGTTCTCCTGCCTCAGCACCCCAAGGGCTGGGATTACAGTTGTGCACCATCACACCTGGCCTCTTTCCTTTTCTTTCTTTCTTTCTTTTCCTTTCTTTCTTTCTTTCTTTCTTTCTTTCTTTCTTTCTTTCTTTCTTTCTTCCTTCCTTCCTTCCTTCCTTCCTTCCTTCCTTCCTTCCTTTCTTCCTTTCTTTCTTTCTCTCTCTCTCTTTTTCTTTCTTTCTCTTTATTTCAATGTGAAACAAGGAGTTTTAATTTGGATTTCCCTGATAATTAGTGCTTTTGTGCATCTTTTCTTTAATGTTTTGGCTATTTGTGTCTTCTCTTTCAAGGTAATTGCCCTAATCTTTGGTTAAAAAGATTGTGTTAAGCTGGGCATAGTGGCATGTGCCTTTAATTCCAGCACTCCAGAGGCTGAGGCAGGAGGATCATTGTGAGTTTGAGACTGGCCTGGACTACAAAGTGAGTTCAAGGCCAGCCTAAACTGCATAGTGACACTCTGTCTCAAAAGATAGAGCTGGGGATTTAGCTCAGTGGTGTAAGCACCTGCCTGACAGGCGTGAGGTTGTGAGTTTGATCCCCAGTACCAAAAACAAAAAACAAAAAAGATTGTGTTATCTTCTCCTTAAGTATTATCTATATATTTTCCATACAAACTGTTTGTCAGATAAATTTTGCAAATTTTCTAAGCACCATTTTTCATGCTTCCTTTTGCTTAGAAGGCATCATCCCAGTGTCCCACGGACCTAGGAAGAAGCAGCTCACAGATTACACATCAATGCCCTCTTCTTCTTGGGGACTCCATTGACCATTGGCTGTCACCCCATGACTGAGTTGCTTATGGCAGAGTGTGAGAGGAAGGCTTGGGCTTCTGGGGCTCATTCTACAAATATTTCCCGCCACTATGTTGCCTACCTGGGTGGACCGCAATGAGCTTGGCCGCTGCCGAAGGTTTAGGCTGAAGATGGTGAGTCACGTGGTGGAGGGGGTCCAGTCCCCGAGTGACCACCTGGAGAACAGTGGCCTGCAGGACATCCCAGGAGTGAGACTGGGCCGCTGCCGTGTTAAACCCTTGAGATACGGGGTTAGTATTACTGCAAGTCACAGCGCCTTCCACAGGTGTCGACTCGTCAGCTGTGTGGAGATAGAAGGCAGCGCACCATCTACGTACCAGATGTTGATGCCATCACCAGGACCTCAGTTCATCTTTACCAGTTGCTCATTTCCTGTTGTTGCACAGGATTTCTTTAGAGAAAAAGGCCACAGGCACACAATCTCTGCTTTCACCCTTCATGTCTGTGAATAAGCAGTAATGAGGGTTTTCCGCTGTGGTTTTTTGATACAGGGCATTGAATCCAGAGCCATTACACTGAGCTGCATCCTTGGCCTTTTTTTATTTTATTTTTTATTTTGAAATAGGGTCTCCCTAAGTTGCTAAGTTGCCCAGGCTTGGCTCCATCTTTTAATCTTTCTGCCTCAGCCTCCCAGAGGACTGGAATTTCCAGGCGTGTACCACCACACTTAGTCTGAGAGTTCTTTAATTCTGACTGGGACATGTAGGTGGTATCTTCCATGTTTGCGGTATTTAGAATGATGACCCCTCAAAAATGTCTATGTCCTGTGTCTTGAGGCTGTGAATGTGGATCTCTGCAGTTGCGATGAAGTTAAGGATTTTGAGATGAGGGTAGTTATCCTGCTGTGGCTCAGTAATATCTATTCTGGGTCTGGGTCCTTTTGGCCGTGGTTCTTGGGCACATTGGGGTTGGGTTTTGGTCTCTGATCCTGACAGGACTCCTTACCTTGCATGATGCCTGGTTGATGGTGACCAGGGAGGGTAATGGGTAGAACATGGAAAGAAGACATAGGGCAGAGAAGGCAGTGGTGCCTAGGAGCATGGTCTCCATGCCACTGTACTAACATAGCACCTACACCTCCTTCTCTTCTGCCAGAATCCTGGAAAAGAAGCAGAGGCTGCTGCAGAAGCTGGAGGAGCAGCTGGTCCACCTGAGTACCCAGGCCATAGATAAAGAGGAGAACAAGCAGGTGGCCTTGGGCACATCCAAGCTCAACTATCTGGACCCCAGGATCAGCATTGCCTGGTATGTCAACCTGTTCTGGGTTCCCTGTGATAGGCACAGGTCTTTTCTGTGACAGGGACGTACCTGACCAGATGTCCCTGATGTTGAGTTCAATGCCCTAGGTCCTCCCTCCGCTGAGCTTTGGGATGGTTTGGGGGTGGGGACCAGCAGTGGCCTGGAACATGAAGGCCATATGGCTGCTCAGCCTGCTTACTGGGAGTGGGAGATGACCAGGTCAGAAGGTCTCCAGAACACCTCACAGAGTGGCTGTGGGGTACAGCAGGTATGAGATCTCGAACCTTCCTGACCCTGGGAGGGATGCTGCTGGGCCGGGTGTCCAAAAGCAGCAAGGGCAGGCTCCACACTGGGTCTCTGGTTTCTTTGCTGCTGGCTTTGGAGTTGGATGGGATGTGGGGTTGATACCAGCCCCCCAGGCTGACACTGTCCCTGCAGGTGTAAACGGTTTGGGGTTCCTGTGGAAAAAATTTACAGCAAGCTGCAGAGAGCGAAGTTCGCCTGGGCCTTTGACATGATGGATGAAGACTTTGAATTCTGAATGACTGTGACTGTACTAGAATTCTGCACATGGGTGATTCACTAGTAGAGCAATATTGGAGAGTTTTGTACAATAAAATATTTCTGCAGGGTGTATGGTGTTGTGATCTAGAGTAAAGGCCTGGATGCAAGCCCTGTCTTGGGAAGTGGCCCAGCTTGTCTTCTAGTGCATGCCTGTGGTGTCCCAGCCCAGCCTTCAGACCCACGGGTCCTGCAGGAGGAAAGAGCAGACTGGGAATCTCGTAGGCTGAAGCTGGGCCTCCTCCTCCTCACGCTCCACTCCTGGAGAAGCACAAGATGCCTCGTGGCTCCACCCAGTGGTCACTTCTTAGTCCTTGTCCCACTTAATCTCTCCAGAGCTTTAGTTTTTGGTGCTGGGGATGGTGCCCAGGGACCCACATGAGCATGCTGTGTTGCCTGGGCAACATAGGAAGATTTTTTTCTCAGAAAAGAAAATATTTAGCGGGCTAGTTCCTTTTTAATCTCTGCACTTTTTTTTTTGTTGGTTGGTCGGCATCCTGCTTTGTTGCTCTGAGTATCTGGTCTCAAACTGCTGGTCTCAAAAGAGCCCACCTCAGCCTCCCACCTGTGACCCTCTCTCCTCACTTGGCTTCTGCACGAGGGGTAGACCACACACTTAGGTTTTCCAAACAGGGAGCTTTATTGCTTTCCTCCCTGTCTACAGGATGAGGACGCAGGCCTCCAAATGCCTCTCTCCCGGACTCACTCAGAGACGTGCCCCTGCCGGTGCTGCAGGAGGTGGGAGCTGAGGTGGAAAACGTGGCCACACTCGGCACAGCAGAAGGGCTTCTCGCGCATGTGAATGAGTCGGTGCTCCTGGAGGAAAAAGCTGCAGCTGAAGGCGCAGCCACAATCCCGGCAGGCGAAGGAGGCCGCCCCCTGGTGTGCACACGCTGGTGCTGCAGGAGGCTGGAGCTGTGACTAAAGGCCTGGCCGCACTCCTGGCATTCGAATGGGTTCTCTGCATGGTGTATTCTGCAATGCCGATGACAAAGGTCCTGCCGCAGTCGCTGCATGCATACAGTCGCTTGCTGGTGTGGATGCGGTGGTGCTTGACAGCGTCAGCCACTGACCAAAGGCCTTGGCTCACTCAGTGCATTCGTAGGGCCTCCCTCCCATGTGCTGAACTAGGCTGAGGCTCTGCCACACTCCTGGCACACGCAGGGCCACTCCCCGCTGTGGCTCCTCCGGTGTTGGACTGCATGCACGCTGTGGACCAAGGCTTTCTCGTAGTCACTGCACTTGAGCAACCTCCACCCCGAGTGTGTGCTCTGGTGATTCATTGCATCCAAGGAGCACTTGAAGCTCTGGCCACAGGTGTCACACAGGTAAGGCTGTCCTCAGGCAGGACCCACCTTCCCAGCTACTTCTGTCCTGGGCACACTGTACCCACCTCCATTCTGTCCTTCAGGTACCTCAAAAATGCCCCTTCCTGGGGCTCCTCTCTGGGCCTCTCGATAGTATCCCTCAGAGACCCAAGAGACCCCTGCAGTGGTTCTGGCACCGCCTTTCTACTATGTCTGCCTGCTTGAGTTTTCTGATGGGTGGTGCAGCAACCTGGCCACTCTGCATCTGCTGGAAAGAGACATCAGACATACTCAGTTTTAGACACCAGAAAACCATCATACAGTGCAGTGCTACATGTGAATCTGCCAAGCTATGGTCATGATCGAGGAGTAAGAATAAAGTCACTCCCAGTGGATGCCTATTATTTTGCTTGTCTGGTTGTTGTTTTGCTTCCCTCCCCACTTTCTGAAACCTGTGCTCACAGGCATAGACAAGGGACCAGAGTGGATGATGGGAGTCCTTCACTGTGGCCCCAGAAGTCAGCAGAGCTCCCAATGTTGGCCTGCCTGCCTCAGGAGTGGAGGGGACAGACAGACTTAGGACATGTTCTTATCTCCCCTGGTGACCTGGAAAATGCAGGAAGCTGGTTGGCAGCAGAGCAGAAGGAATGGGGAAAGATGTACTGGGAAAGGTAGGACATGTGTCCCAGTTCTAGCGCATTTCTCTCATCTTGAATTCCCTGGGACAGCCCCCAACCCACACACTCCAAGGGCTTCTGTTCTGTGTAGGAGGAGGCCTCACTCAGGTGAAAGTTCCTAGAGTGTGAGCAGCAGCCAGCTGTAACTGTGGGCCTCAACATCCCAGGCTGAGTACTGACAATCCTTGTCCCCTCCAGCTCATGGGGGGAACATGTAGGCATTTAAACGGAGGCTTTCATGACATGATAGCAAAATGCTGGGATATCAGAATGCTGGTTATTAACTGTGACCTTCCGAAGAGAAAAGGAAGCTCCAGTAGGAGGTGGCACAGGGGAGGGACAGGGCCTGCCAAGGCGAAGGACAACCACCAACCTAGGTGGACAGTGAGAGGAACACTCTACTGGATCAGACCTTCAGGTCCTCAGGAACTACCCGAAGGGTGGTGGTGTCTAATCAGCAATAGTTGCCCCTGTATTGGGTCACCCTACACAGAGGGTCTTCCCAAGTGTCCTCTCAGGGTAGCCCTAAGGCTCCTTAAACATAAAGCTAGGGTACATCTGACAATGACTGGAGATAGTCTGGTCACAAGGGATTGTGTGTGCTAGCATTTGGCGGGTAGAGTCCAGGGATGCTGTTGAATCTTGTATAGTGCACTAGATGGCCCCTCAGCAAAGACTCTTCCTGCTCAAATGTTCCCAGTGCAAGATTAAGCAACCCTGACATCTTCCTGAGCAGACCCTGTGGCCACCACACCTAACAAAGAAAGCCATCCACTGGGAAGAACACTGTCACCAAATTGAAGGGAGGCCAGGAGATCTGATGGGCCTGAGGTTCATGCCCTCTCTCCCACTGCCTCTAAGGACTTGAGCTGCTTCCCATGCTCCTATTGGGTGGCCCTGCTGTGAGGCACCCTCCCTTTGGGGTAGCGCTGCTGTGATGTTCTTGTTTTTCCTCCACTGTTCTCTGCATGGTGGCATTGGCTAAAACGATCACTCAGCCCAGAGCTGCAGGGCTGTGCTGAACCTGTGCAGACAGACCTGGACTCGCTGAAGATCTGATAAGGGAAAGACAGCATGAACACCCTGGGCTTGGTGCCCCGGGAGGGGTGGAGGAGTGAGTGCAGTGGAGGCACAGGTCTGGTGTGTTGGCTCAATGTGTGTCCTGAGTAGCCACAGCTCCGAGTCAGGCTCCTAGTGCTGCAAAGAATCACAGTGTAACTGCAATGGCTTTGACAGAGGATGGTGTTGTGGGGACCAGTTATATAATGCAGTAAGAGCGACCGTAACAAACTGAAATGAGTCCTCAGCTTTGACATCTCTCACACACGGCCTTGTGTCTTGAACCTAGCAAGAGGGCAGATAGCCAGTGGGCAAGAGGCTTACCAGCAGTTCTGTTCATCGAAATGCCTTGGTCACTTCCTGAGGGCAGGGAGCCAGTCAGAGCATGAGGCACTGATTGTGTGTGTGTGTGTGTGGCGGGGGGCGAGGGGGAAGGCTGGCAGAGGCAGCAGGAAGTGGTGAGGGATGTGGGGCAGGGGCTGAGGCCGGGGGCAGCAGGCCTGAGCCAGGTGGCACAGCAGAGAGGCAGATGGGTAGGGGCCAAGTTCCGAAACTGTCCCCTTCTCTCCCTGCAAGAGGGTCCTTTCTCAGCTCCTCAGGCTGACTGTGGGTGTGTCCCTCATTCCTCCACCTGGGGGGGACTCCATCAGGTCTCCCTCTCCTTGGCATCTGGAGGTCAGGCCTGGTGGTTTTCTGGTTGCTGCACCATGCAGAATACTGGGCAGAAAAGAAAAAAAGAAAATGACAGTGAGGGCAGGTGCAGGGCTAGTGGCCAGTCAGGATGTCTTAGCAGCAAAAGGCTGGGGACCCTGAGGAAGCAGCCTCACCTAGCTGGGCCTGTGTCCTGCTCAGCACTCCTGAGGGTCCTGACCAAGCTCACCCCAAGGAGTGATCTTTCAGGCCCTCGCAGATGCAGAGCTGATGGTAAAATAGTGGGTCTTCACAGATTTGCTGTCAATCCTCAGTCGTCTACAGAAATTTCCATAAATTTTTCTTGATATTTATAAAAGATTGAATACAAAAATAGGAATCAAATAGAACAGGATACCTGAGCAGTGTACGTTCAGACGCGGAATTACTTTTCTGATCTTGACACCCAAGATTAAGTCTGACAAATCTGACTACGGGAGAAAGTGCAAAATCAAAAAGGGGAAGCACTGGCAACACAGATACGAATCCTAGAATCTCGACCCACCCGACAAAGCCCTGCGCAGGATGGCGAGAAGCCTGGCAAAGGCCAAGAATGCGGACCACAAAGGAAGCAGCGGCAAGAGGCGCATCCTCGGGCTCCGTCCCGTGGCCGTCCTTTTGGGAGCAAGGCTGGGATGGCGTGGCCTATCGGGCCCAGGAGCCGAAAACCCTCGCCCTCAGGGCTTACCTGGGCGGCCCGGGGCCCAAGAGGGCGGTGCCGCCGTCTCCGCCAGGCCCGGAAGCGATCCAGTAGCGCGCGCTCCGGCCCCGCCCCACGGCACTTTCCGAGCGCTCTGGGCAGTCGGGGGACGGCAGCTCTGTGCACTACACCCGCGTTCGGTGGTCGCAGAGCCTTTCGCCACTCTGGCCTTTGGCCGGATTAGGAGAGCGGCGCGGCTGGGCAGCTCCTGATGTGCGGCGGAATCAGCTACTGAATGAACGAAGGAATGAGTAAGGGCGCGCACGCGGACCGTAGTGGGGTGGGAAGGGGGCCCCTTCCGCCGAGCACCGCGCATGCCTGCCGGGCTGCACCTCTCGGGCTGTGTCCCTCGAGCCTCTGGGGCTAGCTGCCTCCCCTTTCGGGTGGTGACAGGACGGGGCGGATGTGCCTATGGTACCGGTCCCCTGCGCCCTGGCGCCTTCTCCCTGCCCGAGAGCGCGCAGGAACCCGGTTCTGGTAGCAGCACTGGAGCGGGAGCAGCCGAGACAGCCCTAGCGATGGCGCTCTGCGACTCTCCCAGAGAAGGTCCCTTGCTCTGGTGTCTGCCCTGCCTCCTGCTGCCTCCACAAACGGGCCACTTTGTTACTGAACTTGAGCCACACAGCAAATGTTGGAATACTGCCAACGCCGTAGGTCGCGGAATATCACATGTAGGGGTACAGATGGGCTGTTTCTTGGCCAGTGGCATTGTGACTGTTTCTGCCGCTATGGCTGCAAGCCTTAGGCACTTAGGGGAGAAAAGAAAGGCTTCGGAGCCCATTCACATGAGGAACCGAAAAGACACGGTGACAGAAGGCAAGATAGGATCCTGGGCTGGAGGGGACTATGCCAAGAAGGACAATCACGTGTCACTCCTCTGTTGGTAAGTGTCCTGTGTTGTGGTTTTGTGAGAGGCTATACCTGAGGTACATACTGAGGTGTGAGGTTCCAAAGGACACTGGGCATGCAAACCAATCTGACAAGGTTAGGAAAAAAGAATTTGTACAGGTGTAAAAAAACAAAACACAAAAAAATTAATGTTTGATAGAAGAGAATCCCCCGTGTCTGCAACATTGCCTACTGTGGTTCTCACCATTTTGTTTTAATCTGATCGTTATTATTTTTCTCTTTTTTTCCTTTATTTTACATTCTGTTTTTATTGATTTTGTATCGTTTTGTTTTTGGTTCAATGCTACTACATCTGTTGGAATGGTCAGCTAATTTGAAGATAGCAAGGTATGTTATAGTAGCTATTGTACTCATATTATTGGTCTTCGAAG
>RJWM01005762.1:66833-78615 GCA_004363535.1 Dasyprocta punctata | reverse complement strand
TAAAAAAAAAATTAATGTTTGGACAATTAAATGCAGATATCTTGTACTCTGAGTAACTAATTTAAAGATTATGATACGCACTGTATTAACCATTGTTACTCTCTAGTTATTGTGTTTTGAAATTTTGTTATTTTTTTCTCTTTAAAATAAAAAAAAAAAAAATTTGGAGCTGGGGATTTAGCTCAGTGTCGTAAGTGCGTGCCTGGCAGGCACAAGGTCGTCAGTTTGATCCCCAGTACCAAAATAAATAAAAAAATAAAATAAAATAATTAAAAACATGCAGGTGGTGTCTGCTGGTGATTTCTTCCTTCTTTCACTGTTCTCCATTTGTCAATTCCTCTACAATATACTCTGTTGGTACAATAGGAAATATGGGTTCTGTTAAAAGTGTTATCAAAAATAAAGATATCCTGACAGGGCCGGGGATTTAACACCTGCCTGGCAAGCTCAAGGTCGTGAGTTTGGTCCCCAGTACCAAAAAAAAAAAAAAAAAAAAAAAGGGTATCCTGACAAAGATAGATAACATAACACTTTACTTTTCTGGTGGTTACTGGGAATCGTACTTGCTACGTAGGTGCTGCCGCACTGAGCTATATCCCCAACCCCTATTTATTTATTTATTTATTTATTTATTTTTGTACTGGTAATCGAACTTCATAACCTCACACCTGCCATGCAGACGCTAACACCGCTGAGCTAAATCCCTGGCCCTCCTATTATTTATTTATTTATTTATTTTGCGGCACCAGGGCTCAAACTCACAACCTCACGCCTGCCCAGCAGGCGCTTAAGCTACTGAGTCAAACTACTGGCCCTTTTTTGGAGACACGGTCTTGCTCTGTAGTTCAGCCTGGTCTTGCACTCACTATGTAGTCAAGGCTGGCCTTGAACTCACAGCAATCCTGCCTCAGCCTTCTCAGTGCTAGGATTACAGGCATGTGCCACCATGCCCTGTTTATAAAATATTCATAAGCTTGAAAAATGTGGAGTTGGGTCTGGTGCTGCAGGACTATATAACCCCAGCACTCTGGGTTGCTGAGGCAAAAGGATCCCAAGTTTGAGCCCAGCCTGGTTAATTTAATGACCTACGGAGACCCTCTCTCAAAATAAAACGTATGTGCTGGGGACATAGCTCAGCATGGAGGCTTGGGGTGCAATTTTCAGTATTGCAAAAAGTGTGTGGGGAGGCAAGGAGGGTTTTTTCCCTAAGCCTCAGGTGCACTGTAGTATATCAAGCCCACATGGGCAGAGAGGAGTGCACTGCCCTGGAGGACTTTCCTCAAATGTTCCCCCTTTTGCCAGGCTCCTGTTTTTTTTTTTTTTTTGTGGCACCGGGGATTGAACTCACAGCCTTGCGCCTGCCAGGGCAAGCGCTTAAGCCACTGAGCCAAACTCCTGGCCCTGGTTTTTTGAGGCAGGGTCGCACTATGTAGCTCAGGCCGGCCTTGCGCTCGCGTTGTAGCCCAAGCGGGCCTTGAACTCACAACGCTCCACCTACCTCAGCCTCCCGAGTGCTGGGATTAAAGGCGTGCGCCACCACGCCCGGCTCCTTGCCAGGCTCCTGTTATGCATGTGCATAACAGGAACACCTGATGCTCATTTGTGAGGATGGTGCCAATACAGACTTACGCATGGGGGTCTGCATTGGATTCTCTCTTCTAGCCGGTACAGGAGTACATCTAGGGGCCTACGATTTCCTCATGCCACCTGGAAACAGCAGTCAGACTCCACCCTTTGTAGCCCAGGGCTGAGATGTCAGCAGGACATGGCCTCAGGCAGCTGGAGACCAAGGCCAGGCAGAGCCTTTCAGAGAGGAGAGAGGAGGCTCTGGTCTCCTGGAGCTTCTGAGTTCCTGAAGCTACTTCTCAGATTCCATGAGTTGCTGAGGGTGATGAGGTAGACTGGTACTCAACCTTCTTTTTGCTTGACTCCAAGAATCCAGGCCACCCATGGCACTCAGAACTGGCAAGTCCCTGGAGGAGAAGAGGCTGCACAGGTGCCAGGTAGGCATGGACAAGAGGGGATCACATGCACACTGACTGGTTTGTGTTCCCTGCATGCTATCTGGGCTCTGTCCCTCCACTCATTGAAACCGCAGTGGACATTAGAGACAGGTAGGGCCTGTCACATTGACAAACAGCTACCATTCCTCTTTCACAGACCCTAAATAGGACTATCACTTTTTAATATTAATAATCCAAATAAAGGTTCCATTTTGTTGTTGGGAAGCAGGGAATATGAAATAATATTCTACTAAATTAGGGACTAGACTATGTGACTGTGGTCCTGTGGTCTGAGGTCAGTGCCTTAAAGGACAGGAGAGCTTGCAAACAGCTGCATGCTGTCTGACTGTGTTGGGAAAGCTCATATTCACAGCCTTTTGAGACAAGAACACTATGTAAAATGTGCAGGCATCCAGGGGAAGAACTTTATCGTATTCTCTTTGAAATGCTAGGCCTGATCCCATTTTGTTATCCTGTTCCTACAACATTCACTATTCAGGAAAAGTGCATTATCCCCTCTCTTCTTGGCAAGATTATGCTGAGCCAACAGACAAGTGACCAGAAGTAGGGCGCACTCTGGCTTGTGCTACATGCTCATCACCAGTCAGTGGTCAGCAGATTCTGTACTCCTTAGCCCACTACTTCTGGGACAGCTGGCAGAATGTGGAGAAACTGGCTCTTCATGTTCCCCTTTTGCTGGCTGGAGCAAGACCTGAGCACAGTGGAGTTCAACAAAACTGGGGAGGGTGTTGGGGGTGGACCGGGAACAAGAGTGCACTGAATAGGCCTTTTGGCTAATGCCTGCCATGTCTGACTCCTGCCTGACCCGAAGGCTCAGGGCCCTCCTGCCAGACCGCTGTGCCTGCTGCCCTGGAAACTGGGTGCCTTCACTCATGTCTGGCTCATCCCTACCCTTGCCATCCTGGGTCAGGGTTTTCTTCTGTCCATCGCATCAGTAAAAGTTTTTGTTTGCACACACCCTGCTACATACTGCATATTTGTTTGTAACAAATAATATATTTTTAAAAATTAAATTTAGTTAGAGACCAGCCTGGGCTACAAAGTGAGTTCAAGGCCAGTCTGAACTGCATAGTGAGACCCTGTCTCAAAAAAAATAGGGCTGGGGATTTAGCTCAGTGATATAAGTGCCTGCCTGGCATGTGTGAGGTTGTGAGTTCGATACCAAAAAAAAAAAAAAAAAAAATTAAAATTTTTTTAGCAATGGCAAAGTTTATTCAAGAAAGTAAAAGTGAAGAATGGCAGAGAAACTGGTTCTGCAGAATGAGCTTGGGGTGAGTAAACAGAAAAAGAGGGTAAGAGCAAAGATAAAAGTATATACCTGTATCTGGGAAACACAGCACGGGCTGTCGTGAAAAGCCACAATAGCCAGAAAATAATGTTTAATTAATATCTATTTGTAGCAAGTTATAAAATGTATAAAATTAATCATTTAAAAGTCATGATCTGGAGTATTGTTGTGAGTTCGAGATCAACCTGGGCTACAAAGTGAGCTCAAGGCCGGCCTGAACTACATAGTGAGACCCTGTCTCAAAAAATAGGACTGGGGATTTAGCTCAGTGGCCAAAGTACCTGTCTGACAGGTGTGAGGTTGTGAGTTCGATCCCCAGTACCAAAAAAAAAAAAAAAAAAAAAAAAAAAAAAAAAAAAAAAAAGGCATGATCTGGCACAAGCCACGTGGAGTCCAGGAAGAGAGAATCCAGTCTGCCCTTCCTGTGAGTTGGCAGAAGCCATGGTGGGTCTGGGAAGAGTACAAGAAGAAGCCAATTTACCCTTCCCATAATCCGTGCAAGCCATGTGGGGCCCAGGAAGAGAGACGCCAATTCACCCTTCTGCTGAGCTGACTGGTGTGCAGGCTGAGAATCAAGACCCCACCCCACACTCAGGTAAGCAACCGGCTGGTTCAGAGGACAGGCTGAGTTGATAGCAACTGAGGTACAAAGACAACTAAATGCTTGTATTCAATTGACTTTGAAGGCCTAAGGCTGGTAGTCTGAGCATCCATTAGGAGGATAACAGTATGTATTATAACAAATACAGGGGATTTCCTTCTGTTTTTTGAGGTCTAATATTATTTTCACTGTTAGTTTTGTTCTGATTTATTGTTTTGTTTTTATTTAATGTTCTGTTTTGATTGATTTTATTCCATTTTGTTTTATTTGATTTTACTATGTCTGGTGGTATGGACAACTATTGTGAAGATAACAAGATATATTGTGGTAGCCATTGTTGATTTCCTATTATCCTGTTTTGAAGTTCTGTACCACTTTCACTGTTTTGATTTGCTTTATTCTGTTTGATTTTGTTCGATTTTATTCTCTTTTTTTAAAAAAGGCATGATTTAAAAAGTATAAGTGGTCATTTTCCTCCCCATCTCTGATCCATACTTGGAAGCTGGACTCTTCCTCAGCAAGGGACATTCTAAGATGAATCTGCAGTATGACTCTGAAGCTCCCCACCACTTACTGGACAAAGTCCTGGCTCCTCACCAGTGCATCCAGTTGGCCTTGGGCTCCCTCCCACTGTGCTGGCATTCCCTACCCCCTCTCCTGCATAGGCCGGTGTCACCCTAATGCCTGGCCACAGGCCTTGCCTTCTCTCCATCTGCCCAGGCTCAGGTACGTAGGGAACATCAAGGAGTTGGTAATCCCTATGTTTCACCCTTCCTTCTATTCCACAGACCCCAGTGCCCATGTTCTTGTTGGCCTGGTTTGGGTGGTCACTCCCAAAGCCATTCTAGCAAAGAGACAAGTCCGTCTGGGTATGAATGGCTTAGGCACAAACTGCATGGCTTTTTGGTAGAGGGACAGATAGTAAATATACTTTGCATGGAATAACTCCTTTTTCTTTTTACAGCCCTTAACATGAAACCATAGTTCGCCTGAAGGCTGTAAACAGTCAGACCATGGGGTACCCAGTTTGAGTCCCGGTCAAGGATATATGCAGAGGCCACTGGGAACTGAGGGAACTGAGGACATCACAGCAGCTAGTTTTTGGGAATCATGATTTTTTTTTTTTTGTATCAGGAATTGAACTTAGGACCTCATGCTTGCCAGACAGGTGCTTTGCCATTGACTTCTGTCCCTGGCCCAACAGAACCTAATTTTTAAACAGGTGTCCTCAGCTGGGCATGGTGGCGCACGCCTTTAATCCCAGCACTCAGGAGGCTGAGGTAGGCGGAGCATTGTGAGTTCAAGGCCAGCTTGGGCTACAACGTGCATGCAAGGCTGGCCTGAGCTACATAGTGCAACCCTGCCTCAAAAAACTAAAAAAACTAGGGCCGGGAGTTTGGCTCAGCGGCTTACATGACTGCCTATCAGGCGCGAGGCTGTGAGTTAGATCCCCGGTGCCTCAAAAAACAAAACAAAACAAAACAAAACAGGTGTCCTCAAGTTCCCAAAGGGAGAGACAGGCCTGCTCTGCCAGTCCCCTGACATCCAGGATCCATCAGTCTGCATGGCTCCTTGTGCTAGGCCATGCCCTGGGCCCCTCTCCATAGTGGTAACCCTGCCCCATGTGTTCCCATGGTGCCGTGCGCTCTCCATTGCTGCAGGAGGTAGCAGCTGAGAAGGACTTTCTGCTCTGTGAATGTGCCCACCTGCTGGACTTGTGCTCGCCCTCACTGCTTAAGTGCTCCTTCACCCACCCTGGCCCTGCCTGCCAAGTCCTCAGGGCAGGTCAAGGCACCTCTCCTGCCCAAGGATTACCTGTGTGCTCTGGTTGCTTTTGTGGGACCCTTGTCCCAGCATGGGGGCCTTCCCCTGCCAATACCCCAGGGTTCTAGCTCTTCCAGTGTTCCCTGCTCTGGAACCAGCTCCTTGCTCTGGGTTCCCTGTTCCTTATAATCTGAAACTAGAGAAGAGACAAGAGAAAGATACTAGAAAGGCAGGGGTCTGCTATATGGAGATAGGGACCAGTAGCTGGGAAGAGCAGGGATGGGGCTGGGTTAGGAGTGGAGAAGTCAGGAGAGAGCCACTGCCCTCTGCTATACCTACAGCTGTACATGCTTTACAGGTGGCCCAGTCTTAAAAGACCATAACCTTTGGGACAATCCCTATGAATTTATCCATTGAGTTCCTTACTTCAAACCTTGAACAAAAATTACGGTGAAGATATTACAAATGGCATCTCTCTGGGAATGGGACAGAGGCATCAGTGTTTTGTAAGTTACTTGGGAGGTACAACTGTGCAGCAGGGTTGAATACCACTGACTTATTTTAGTGATTAGATTACATAGGTGCATGATGCTGTTTAAATTGGTAATTTTTAAATTCTGTCATTCTTTTTACATTTATTAGCTAGAATCTTTCTACAAAAAGGATATTGCCTCATTAGGCACTGGATCACATTGATGTATATATATACATGAAAGGCAGCATAAATATCTATCTTTTTCTTTATTAATTTTCACAAGTTGGTACCCTGGATACTTCAGAGGTATCAAAGCAATTTTTTCAGTGTCATTATAAACTCAGAGATTGTTATGTATTTGATATATTTAAATTAATTACAATTATTATTCTTTTTGAAGCTAAAATTGTTTCATTTTGTCCAACTTATGACTCTTCCTTTAGGGAATTTTGACATGATCTCAGTTGTTTTGACAGAGTCTTTGCTTTCTAGCATGGCAATATGTCCCTTTTAATGTTTGAGTTCCATTTAATCCAAAACTATTTGAACAGTTTATAAATCATTGCCTTAATTCTTCCACCAATGATCAATGTATTGATTTTTTAATGGGAAAGGGAAAGGACCTTACTAATTTTAAATACAAAGCTTCAGTAATAAATTACAAAAAATATTTGTTTGAGGTTAATGTGAATTCTCTTTTTAAAAAGGAACTATCTCATATCAGTGGACATACATATTATATGTTTTTTAAAAAATTCCTGCAATATTGCATTCTTTTCTTTTTCTGATGTTCCAGTCTTAATATTGACCATCAAGAATATATATAAAGATATAATATCAAAAATTTTAAAAAGTAATGCTTGTGTCAAGTAATAGACTTAATTTGAAATATGTGGAACAATGAGATTATATTAAAAGATGAAACTTAGAACAGTAGATAAACTTTTAGCAGTATCAGATAAGAAAGCAGTAACAGCTTAAACATGTATTGTGAAAGTGTTTAGTTTTTTAAGTGTGTACTTGAGTTGAGGAATTGGTTGGTTGTAGGACTTCGTTTAAGTGGTTGGAAAAATCTCAGATCAAAGGAGAGTGATTCTTTTTAAGAATTATGAAAAAACAAAAACAAAAACAAAAAAATGGCATGTCTAAAAACAGACCAAAAAAAAAAAAAAAAAGAATCTCAGACCAAGGCTGCTAGTGTTCAAAAAAGAGGCTACAAGCAACCGGGATAAACACTGAGCCAGCAGGACACAGAAAAGAATGGCAGGCACAGCAGCAGAGCCACATGGTGAGTGGCCTGGAGCAACTGAGGGCCTTTCCCACCCCTGTAGCTGTGGGATACAAACTGTGTTGGGGAGGACCTGCTACAGATGAAGGCACAGACTCTCTGACCTCTGGACAGCTGTAGGATGAAACCCTGGACAGACCCACAGGATTTGTAACAGTAGCATGTCTTACTAAGAGAATATGAGGTGAGACACCTTGGCAGGGCTAAGAGTAGAAAACAGATGGACAGGAGGTTGTGCATCAATATCCAGTGGGATGGGCAGGCTGGTCCCAACCATATATCAGTGCTGATGTGATGACAAGTCATGGCATCTGTCCCTGCTGCGCTGGACACTGGGACATACACAAAAGGAAGGACAGAACACTTTGCAGATGTCCTCAGTTACACACAGGGGTCCTTCAAGGTGGGTAGGAATTCAAGAGGGTACTGCAGAGGGAGAGTGCTTGGCTAGAGGGGCCTTGTCATGGTGACACTGGGGCTCCCGCTCTAAGGTTCTGGGGCCACCAGAGAGCTGTAGGTCAGAAATGATGTGACAGTTTGGGATGGGAAAAGTGGAGAAACAATCTCAGACAATCAAAATGGCTCACAGCCAACTCATTCATGTTGAGAAACTATGTAGAATTTTTAAAGTTATCTTTAAACTGCAAGTTAGAATAATCTACTAGGATTTTATTCCATGTTACTTTCTTTTTGTTGTTGTTTTGTTGTTGTTGTTTGTTTTGTGTTTTGAGACAGAGTCTCACTATGTAGTTCAGATTGGCTTTGAGCTCACTCTGTAGCCCAGGATGGCCTCAAACTCACAGTGATCCTGCCTCAACCTCCCAAGTTCTGGGATTACAGGGATGTGCCACCATGCCCAGATCCATGTTAATTTCATAGTAAGCCTTCCTTAAAACATCTCTGATAAACAAAGACAATGTATTTGACAATTTATGTCTATTCCTGTAAGAAACAAAAACTGATCTATTTTCAAGATAAGGTCTTTATTTTTTATTTATTTTTTTTGTGGCACTGGGAATCGAACTCACAGCCTCATGCCTGCCAGACAGATGCTTAAGCCACTGAGCCAAACTCCCAGCCCTACTTTTTTGAGGCAGGGTCGCACTATGTAACTCAGGCTGGCCTCGAACTCACAACGCTCCACCTACCTCAGCCTCCCGAGTGCTGGGATTAAAGGTGTGCGCCACCACGCCCGGCTAAGATAAGGTCTTTAATTCTCAGTGAAAAACTACTTGCCTGAAGATATGACCAAAGTCATGCATTTAAAAACAGTCCCTAGCTGGGGGTTTGGTTCAGTGGCTTAAGCACCTGTCTGGCACCTGTGAGGCTGTGAGTTCAATCCCCAGTGCTGCAAAAAAAAAACCAAAAACCAAAAAACAAACAAACAAACAAAACCATAAAAAATAAAAACAGTCCCTAAACAAAGGAAGAAGGGGCAGATAGTCAATAAAATGTGATATTCACTCTGCTAACTCTGACTTAAAAAAAAATACTAGCAGTTAAGAAGTTAGCCCCAGTAGTTTAATTATTTGCTTTTAAAACCCACAAAATGTTTACAGAGGGAGCAGACTAAGGATGTAGGCACCCAGAGCATTCAACAGTGAAGAAAGGGGGAAGGGAACTGTAGTGGGAACAGGGGAGGGGACACTACTGCATGCTAGAGATTAAATTGCTCTTTGTAACCAACCCAGGGTGTGTGAGTCTGTTTGTTAGGCTAGCACCCATTCTTGGAAGATTGAGAAATAAAAAACTCTTGTTTTTGCTATTCCTAGACCTCAGTCTGATCTGTCTGTCACACATGATCAAAGGTGAGGAGGGTTAGTTCCTTACAATTCCCATAAGAACAAAAGGCGTTTTCAGGAGTGAGAGCCACAGTAGAAGCAAAAAGACACAGAATTAACACAAATAAAAAGGTGAGTTAATGGACGAAAGGAAATTTACAACACAATGTAGAAAAAAAACAGAACCACCAGTAGAAAAGATGCAGATGGGCAGAGAAAGATGAATTGGATACTTCTAGTTGGTTCTTTTGAAGGACTTGCAAAGAGACAGTGCAGCAGCCCGGTTCTTCACACACAGAATGGGATAAAATTTCTTGGCTGTGAGTCTGGCACTGTAAATTAAAGCCACACCTATCAAGAAAGAATCCACTATGAACACTCAGTTATAGAGGACTAATCTCAAAGCACAGCACTGAGCAAGTCAGACACAAAGTGGCACATATATCTTGATTCATTTATGTGACACCCACAGCAGATAGGACCATGGAGACACTGCAGAAGGGCTGCTGACAGACCAGCATGGTAGATGGGAAGACCCCAGCCTAGGTTCTGTCATATTGTAGGCAAATGACTGTCTGCCTGAAACTCAACACATGGCTGGAGGTCACCCAAGGTAAATTACATGCCCATAAGTTTTCATGTCATGCACATTTATCTTCCCCGCTATACACACACACACACACACACACACTCTTCAGGGGAATTGTCTGGCTGCTGGGAACTGCTTTCTGTCTCAGAATGTGTGGGGCTTGGCAAGTGTGTTGAATTAGAGAGCAAATGGACAATGGATATGCATGACAAGTTATCAACTGTTGGAACTCTGGTGAAAGTGACCCACCAGCAGCCAGGCTCTGTGGAGTGTCCTCCTGACCTTGAGACATCTGCTGAAGCAGCTGCACTGCACTGCATGAGGCACACTGGCAGCCAACTAGCCACACAGCGTAGTTGAACTCCACCTGCCATGCCCAGGACATGTGGGGATGCCTCTTCCAGTTGGACAACTGAAGCATGTATAGCTACTCCAGAGGCTCTAAAGTAGAGACTGGAGATCCTGAAGACCCCTCTGCTTTTCTGATCCCCATCTGGAATCTTCCCTGAAAAATCATGTCCACTTATGGTCACAGCAAACTGAGGGTGGGTACAGAACAGTGGGAAAACACATGGGCCTTAGTACCTGAGCCTGTGGTTCAGATCACAACTGTGGGTAGGACTTCACTGAGCCTCAGTCCACCATCAGAGCCACTCATGTGGTAGGAGACAGGTCTCTGGCACAGCTCCTGGCAAATCTGAGACCTGAGGACAGGTTGTTCTAGGGACAAGTTAAACACTGTTTTGTTTTGCTTTTCAGGGTTAGGGTTGAACCCAGGGGTGCTCTACCACTGAGCTACCTCCATTGCCCTTTTTCCCTTTGAGACAGGGTCTTGTTAAGTTGTCCAGGGTGGCCTGGAACTTGTGATCCTCATGCCTCAGCCTGTTGAGTAGCTGGGCCTCACTATTTCATTCAGGCTAGAGTTCAACTCACTATGTAGTCCAGGCTGACCTCAAACTCATAGGGATCCTCTTGTCTCAGCCCATCAAGTGCTAAGGTTACCGTCCCCCACCATCCATTTGTTTTTAAAGCAAGAATTGACTGAAAATGTAGGCAAACCCTCTTATAGATGTTGATGAGAAAAAAATATTCTTTTTTTTTTTTTTTTTTTGGCACCAGGGATTGAACTCACAACCTCATGCCTGCCAGGCAGGCACTTAAGCCACTGAGCCAAACTCCTGGCCCTAGATTTTTAAAACAGGGTCACACTATGTAGCTCAGGCCAGCCTTTCTCTAGTGTTGTACCCCAAGCTGGCCTTGAACTCACAATGCTCTGCCTACCTCAGCCTCCGAGTTCTGGGATTAAAGGCATACACCACCATGCCCGGCTTGAGAAAAAAAAAAAGCTCTTATTTAAAAAGAAATTGGGGCTGGGGATTTAGCTCAGTGGCACAAGCACCTGTCTGGCAAGCACGAAGTCATGAGTTCAATCCCTGATACAAAAAAAAACCAAAACAAAAACAAAAAAAGACAATCTGCTAAAAACGTGCTCTTTAAGGACTTCAATTTTCTTCTCTGAAATCTGGGTCCTGACCAGGTATCCCACACTCACAGGAGGGCAGTGGGTATGGGTGTAAGTGGAATTTGCAGAGACTAAGAATGCTGCACTGAACACTGGGAAATGTGAGGATCAGAGCATGTCGACCATGGGACAAAGAACAAGGCTCTAGAAGGAAGTACAGGGTTCTTGGTTCCTGGCTCCTGAAAAAGAGCCTGGCCGTGTCCCTCTTCACAGTTGAGACAAGGCAAGGTCACAGTAGAGGCCAGAGCTCCTATTGATATAGGAAAAATGATCCCAGACCTCCAAATGATATGGGGGAATGAAACTCCCAACCTACTATACGTCTGGCGCGAGTTCGTGTTCTCTAAAATCGAAGAATGAATTTTAGGAACGACGGAGGGTAAGAGCAAGATATATTTATTGAGGGAAAGAAAGCTTCTGTCTGAGGGACAGAAGGGGGCCCGAGCGGGT